>JAQIWG010003626.1:0-17506 GCA_034695025.1 Chamaedrilus cognettii | reverse complement strand
ATCACAAAATGATAGATCCAGCAGTCAAATAGTGGGATCCCCGTCTTCTGTCATGTGTACGCGAACAAGGAGGACACTTTAAACATCAGCTGTCACTAAATTTCTGGATTGTTTGTTTGTAACTTGACAGTAGGCACACAATAGGCAGCAACTAATGTTAAAAACTTTTTTTTCGGTACTTTTTTTAAAACAGCCATAATTTTGTCAAAATCGCGGGAATTTCTCTACAAATTTCCCAGTTGGTGTAGATATGGCTACAGTTGGTGTGTATAAAGTTTCAGACAAATCTGATAAGTTTTGACCGAGTTATGACAAGTTTAAAGTGTGGTCATTTTCATCGGGACAGGGTGTAACAATAAATGAAACCATCGAAACACACTACTAAATAAATTCTATTATATTTCATGAAAACATAAAATGAAATAGTCAATATATTGATAGAAGAATATATACTACACGTAACACCAGTAAGCTTATTCAATGCAAAGAAATGGTTGCATGTCTCAGAACCGATCGGCTAACGCGTGCGCTGTGACCGGGAACGACACGAATGCCGTTTGGGGGGTTGACCTCGGCCAGGTGACCAGAGTCGGACTTGTCAGAATCTACAACGGCAAGTACTTTGGTAAGCTGCAGTGTGACCACATCCAAGTCTGTACTCTACACTTAGGTGAGCCTTCTGCGGCTGAGCGGCAGATGCAGACTTTTATCCCGGGAGGGGACGATTGCTCTCTTAAACCACAAAATTTGTTGGGCAAATTAAGAAAGAGTCTCATAACCATCATTGCTACGAATAAAATGAAGGAATTTTTTTTTCTAGGGTTGGCAATCGCCCCCATTATATGTGATACAGACTATACTAGCTTGCTGGCTAGTGTCTGTATCACATATTCAGCATGTGATAATTATAAGCGAACAATTGTCAGTTGGCTTTTGCTTTCGCCAGCTAAGGTGTAAAAAAGTTTGAGGTGTAGTTGTATATGAGTTTAAGGTGTATATGTGTAGGCCTAAGGTGTATAAGGTGCACAGTTAAGGTGCACGCTTATAGAACTTCATTTTGACATGATAGAAACGTTTAGTTTAATTGTATTCTTGATCGTCACGCTGCTTGAGCAGCGAACAAGGCGCTATCGAACTGAATTATTAAATTATTCACTCGCCTAATCATCATGATTGATTGATCGCCATCACCATAGTGGAAATCTTCTGTTGCAGCAACGGACTCAAGCAGGCAGACTATCAACGTCTATCTCCAATGTAGACCTCCCATGTAACTACCAAGCGATAAACAGTGGATCAGCTTTCTGGATGACCGTGCAGTGCGCATTCGATCGACCCGTTTACCGTGTCCGTTGTTTCTATCCAGCTCTTCTAGTGTAGGAAAGGAACAAATTTGAAAGAAAAATCGATGGGACCGTTCTATACTCTGTGAGGGAATTAATTCCTGGGATGCCTTCGTGGCGAATAGTTCAATAAATGGCATTATATGGTAGCTAGCCTGTGCGCTCATTCCTCCTATTTGTCATGTTCTGTTTGCCATGGTAGCGAATAAACACATCGATTTAAAATTGAGTTTACCTGAATTTAGTAGCCAACTGTTTGACAGCGAATAATATTTTGTGCAGAAAGGTACATGTATTGTATGGGCGAGTGTTCCCTCGTAGGGTACCGCTACTACTACGTGTTCTGTTTCTCCCCGCGTAGGCCCAAGCGAGTGTTCCCCTGGTGTAGCGCTACTACTACGTGTTCTGTTTCTACCCGTGCAGGCCCAAGCGAGTGTTCCCCTGGTGTAGCGCTACTACTACGTGTTCTGTTTCTCCCTGTGTAGGTCAAAGCGAGTGTTCCCCTGGATGGCACTATTACAACGGATACTGTTTCTATCTGTCCGGCCCCGCTGACCCCCCGCTTGACTTCGATGACGCGCGTGGGACGTGTCAGCACACGCTCGACGCGGACATTGCAAGCTTCAGCGACCAGGAAGAGTTTGAGTTTTTTGCATCACTCAACAGCGGGTGCGACATCGCCTCAATAAGCAGGGTTTAGTGGAATAAGCGAAATAAGAATAAAGTTGAAGTTGAAGTTCAAGAAACGGGGTGCGCCAAAAATGATGAATGCAGTCAAATTGTGTGCATAATGTAAGACGGGCAGGTGTAACATTATACGTGTAAATCGACCGGTAGCGTGGGCCTACTCAGTTTTTGAGAGCTCTGCTGTTGCTTTAGTTGCTTATAAATGCTTGTTTTAGAAGAAGCAGGCGTAATGTTACGCGTGTTGAATAATTATTACACTTATTGTAATAAACATAATTACTGCAGCTTTTCGCGCGCTCAGGATTATTTCTAGGATTTTTCACTTGGGGGGGTGTCACCAATTTTGTGGGAGTTGATAAACAACTGACGGGGAGGGTGTAGAAATATCCGTGCTTGCTCAGCCCTCTCACCGCGGGTAACGGCCAGACTAACGCGACTCTGAGCGAAGCCAATGTCTACTGGTTCGCGTGCACCAAGCATAACGGGTCCATCGTTCAGTCGTGGACCTACTGGGCCGACGGGAACTCTGCCCCCTGCTACCCGCGCTGGGACACAGGGTACCCACAGGTCAGTGGCGTTCTTTTCTTTTTTCCTTTTCTAGTTTTAGGACTGTTTGTAGGACAAAGGCTATGTGCAGTCGGGTTCAGCGCAAGAGAGCTGGCACAGAATCGCTCCCCCTTCGTTAGTCGCCTTTTACGACTCGCTCGGGGAGCTCTGAGCTGTAAGCCAATTTTTTGTTCCTCGGCCTGCAGGGGGACAGTGGCGTGGTGTCCGGGGAGGGGCCAGGGGAACTTTAGCCGCCCCTGTATCTATCCGCGGGAGCTAGGGGGGCTGGAGATGCCTTTTCGAATGTGAATTAGCTTTTGTATTCTTCTTTATGATCAATGATTGGATAAATATTGTCGCGACGTGATTAATTCCAGACGAAATTATTTCAGATTTATAATCTATGCCTTATTCTTTGTCTTTAAAATGTGACCTTAATAACGTGTTATTTGACCTGCTCATTGGACTACTTCAATACCCTGCCCTTTTTGTCTGAAGTCAGCCCCCCTGTTTAGACGAGCGCGCTGCGCCGCTGCTGTGCACAGGTGGCGACAGGGTGCATAGCGGTGACCAACGAGGGAATGAGAGATCACGACTGCACAGACCTGCTCGGCTATGTCTGCAAGATGACTGCCGGTCTGTGCCAGCAGGGATTCATCCAACACCCCCCCCCCCACATCCCCAAAACACACTCCCAGTTTTTGAACTACACCCCCCAAAAATTAGCTTACAGTCACACGTAAGTAACCTAGCCATTCCCTCCGTTCAAGCTACTGTCACACAAGAGCAGAGATGATGAACAGAGTGCCATGTACTCTACATTCAGCGTTTTTATGATATAGTTCAGTTTTTAGTCCCTCACTGAAGACGTCAAACGAAGGGGCAGACTTGACATGGAGGGCTAAACTGTTCCAGGCCTCAGGGGCGGCTAGGAGCCGTCCATAGAAAGCAGGCGTCTCTGCGACGTATTGCTCACAGCAGGTACAACTAGACACTCGTTGACGTGTTGTCCCGCAGGCAAGCGTCTGCAAAACTTTGTCGTCGGTACGACCAACACGCCGGTCGTCCCCGGCTCCGCGGGCAGCGTGACATCACTGTGTGCCGCCTACCCGGGCGCTGTGTCCGACGCAGCCGTGGTCAGTCTCTTCTGCAACAACTTGACGGCCCCTGGTCGCTACCTCTACGTCCAGCTAGAAGGCACTGACTACCTGCAGCTGTGTGAGGTCGAGGTCTACGCAGCCGTCGAAGGTACTAACTACTAACTTACACCCTTTTTTGTCCTCTAATCTGTAAGGGTCTCGTTTCACGATGCATTTTTGCATGCACATTTGCATGCATGAAAAGTTTGTGATTAAAATACAAACAGCGAGCTAACGTCGCAATGCAATTGACTGCAGCATATATACCGATGCGAGCCGACGCGCGGCGCAGCAGTCAATGGAACTGTGACGTCAATTCAGCGCTAGTAGTTTACATGTACTTGTAGACTTTTTCATGCATGCAAATTTGCCTGCAAAAAATGCAACGTTGAACGATGCTTAGGCCGGGTATTTCCATCAAGTGTTCAAATTAAATTTGAGGTCATGACGTCATATTATCCAATAATGGCTCACTGAAAGCTCCCCTGTCTTCCCCGCGTGGAACCGTTTTCGTGCGAGTTTTTCTCGCACCTGCGATCGAAGCAAATGGTGTTTTTTCTGTCTCCGTTTGCATGACACATTGGTGCGTTACGAGTGCAGTATACATGCGTACATACATGCACAGAGCCGGTGATGACTACCGCGACACACTACGGCAATACTGCAGAAGCGACAATCGACCCAAGGACGAGCAGTTCTAGCTGGAACGCAGCGACTACGCTTGTCCCAAACAGTGAGCGCTCAAAGCTGATTGCTCATGCCAGGCAGCAGGCTTGTTTGTACGATTTTGAACGTGGGGTCTTCTTTTTCTTTTTTAAAAATTTAAAGACTGTGTTGTGTGAGTGACAAAGACTATTACAGTCCGGTTCGGTGTAAGAGGGTCGCCACAAAATCGCTCCCCCTTCTCTAGTCGCCTTGTACGAATCGCTCGGGGAGCTCTGAGCTGCAAGTCAATTCTGCGTTCCCCGACTTGCCGACTTGCAGGGAGATTTGAACGTGGGGTGGTTTTGAAAACGTTAGAAAAATTTGGAGTCTATATTATTTTTGTATACAACCGACTAACCCGTCGTTGCATGAAAGTGTCATTTCATGCACGCACGAAAAAAACTACAAATGGTGACCTATAGTCAAATGATGATTGTTGCTGCTGCGAGCACACGCACTCGGTAGCAGTCAACGGAACTGTGACGTCATGCGCAGCGCGTGTTGTATCCTTGTAAGCACGAAATCTCGGTTTTATGCGCGCGTTGCATGAGAGGGTATATACTGTAACACGTGAAATTTCACGCGCGTGTCATTCGCTCGAATTTCGCGAATCGGTGAAACTCGCAGATATTACAAGCGGCAAATTAAAGCCGCGTAAGCCACTTACAATCGGTAGTCTCTAAAAAATGCGGAGATTAAGCGCAGCTATTTTTCTGAGAGGCTAAATCACAAAAATGACATGCAGCAAAATTTCAGGTTTTACAGTATGCGCTACACGCTACTAACGTTAGTGGGGTGCGTATATAATTGTTTTGGGTGTATAATAATAGATGCTATATATATAATAACTAAATAATAATTAATAGTGTAATAAATAAAGCATTCGTTGTTGTCCAGGTGTGACCAAAGGTGAAACAGCCAGTGTTACCGGAGACACAACGGTCGACCGCGTCACAGCGAGTGGACCGAGCTCCTGCCCCACGGGACTGCTCAACATCTTCACCGGTAGCCCCTCTCTTTTAAAATACAATTTTCTCGTTAGGCGCGATATTTTAACAGATTTTTTTCATACTTTTCGCTTTATCCTACTTATTTTACTTCCTTCTTTTACTTTTTCTTTACACCAAGTTATTTAAAGGGGTTAACTGACTGTGACAGAAGACTGGACTGATCTGTCGTCGATGCGTTTGTCGCCTTGTTCAACGTTATTGTGATGTGTTGTGATGTGATTTCATGATTCCCGCTGAGTATTTACTTGGCCAGAGCTAAGCATGATTTGTGCTGTAGTTCTCTGTTTTCAGCGCATAGCTAGGTCAACACAAGAATGCTGGTAAGGAGATCTGCATTCAGTCGTAAGTCACTCGTTCAGCATATTTTATTTTGTTAAATTCAATCTGTATATGCAATAGTCTGCCGCTTCATATAAAATTATAAGAGGAGTGTTAAATTTTACTTCGCAAAACTTCTGAGTTTTTGATAATGGTATGGATCTTGTATAAATTGTCTAGCGGCAAAAGTTTGGAATTTTAAACGCCTTAAGTTGTATTTAGTATCACTGGGCTGCATGAACCTAGCTAATCTGTCGGTAGCAATTTTAGTGCGCAAAAAATGTAGGATAACTTTTAATTTTGTGTTCAGTAAATTATTCTTAGTCTTCATCAAACAACTATAATTCACTTCTGCTATTGTTCCCACGAAATTACTGCTCATCAAAGCATGAGGCCTAATAATAATGAGACTCTTTAAAAATTATTTTTCAGTTAGCGGTTTGCTCATCACGTGAAGGTCTGAGAGGTTCGCGATGTAGCTGAAGCCTACACCTACACAGTTCTCTTTCTGTTCAAAAGTCTGACTGCCCAACAATGTGATTATAGACTATGTCGAGACTTAAACTCACAGACTGCATTAATGCTGCTTGAGGCTCTAAAATCCATTGACTTAACAGGAGAGTAAGGCCCAGTTGTTAAATATTTATTTGAATGATCTTAGATAATTAAAATAACTCAAGCGCTTGCATTAGATCACATTGACTTCCATAATGTGCCAGCGCCGCTCTCAGTATTGTTTTACTTCAGTTTTCGTTTTCTGAATGACATCAACGATCTACAGACATCAAATAATGAACGACGCGTATACAATTTTGGATTTATTATTTATTCACTTTATGAAATAAAGCGTTGCAATTTATTTAGCCTTTTGAGTACGAGCAGATTAAGTAATAGTCATTCCATCAGCTCATAGACTTGCTATATAATTACAAAGAACTCATCAATTAGTAGATCAGTACCTACCAGCTTGCGTTGTGTATTACAAAATGTCAATATGTGCAACAGTTCCGCTTCATTCAGCAAATAAGCAATATAGATTTTCTCATCAACAGTATTAAATCTGATCATGATATCAATTACTGAACGGTAAAACAACATTGACACAGAACATAACCAACTTGCAGTATATAAACATAACGGATGCAGTCAATCAGAGATTTTCCAGAGATTTTAAAAGTGGGAGATGTTAAAATTTACACAGGGTGCACACAAAGCAAGCCATTAGGTGCAATTTGGAAAAGCATTGAAAACGCAGCGATATCATTGGTCAGCTATTGTACGCAGTCAAACCTAAGTTAGAATTAAAACAGTGCCGAGCTTAAATCAAGCCAAGAACAACGCGCATCCAAGAGTATGCAAACGACAGTCGGACAACAAAGCGAAAAAATTAGTAAAATATATAAATGATGTATAATTTACCGGGAAAGGGACAAAAAACTGTTCTAATCAGCAAATAAATCTACGTTACAACTTTTAGGTTGTATGTTTGGCAAATAACTTGCTTCAATCTATAAAAAAAAGAAAAAAATTCAGATCACACAAGCAATTTTTAGGATATAAGAAATCAATGTCACATTGTGTACCCGGGGTGAGAAGATACATTTAGACTGTAAATCTAAATTCAATCTATTATTGAATTGAATAATAATAATAAGAATTCAATGATTATTATCAACTCTATTCAGACAGAGGAAGCATCAATGCTAAAAAGTTTCTCTACAGAATATCTCCCTCGAAAAGCCAATATTCTTACATCTAAAAAAATGGGGATTTAAGTCCACATTTCTTTTACAATTAACAGGGAAACAATGGCAATGATTGCAAAAGCATATCCCGTCAAACTACAAATAGCTAAATAGACTTTGTCATGAATCTCAAGATAGTTAATAAATAATTTAACCGTACGCTACCTTTTTTACATCGGAGAAACGCCTCAAATTTAAAGTCGGCGCAGTCTCTGGCCTTCAGGAAATCAGTACGATATAACACCGACTATGAAACACAAAGGTTACAGCTACTAGCTTACTATACAATAATAGCTTACTATACACTACAGCTGTAATAATCAACAATTGCAGAATAAATCATGGCTATTGGTATTGAATAGAAATTAGAATTTGTTTGCAAAAAAACGCCGCCAGCAAACAATTAATCATTTTGACGATTAAAGGACGTCAGATTTTAAGCCGGCCATAAGCCCACAAAATGGACTCTACAATTAATCCACAAACGCGGAACACGCGGTCAATTCACTTCATCAAAGCATTCGCATTGCGGGTATTTTAACTTACATTCATACTCAGTCACTTCCAATCATTAAAAAAAAAGAGATCAAGGCCGGATTTACCCCCAGAAATTTGAACATATTCGGCACTTTCTCAAAAATTAGACCAAAGACATTAGCCAGCACTCCCCAACAAATATTATAATCCCTAAAACACTAAATTTGCCTGACATCCATGCTTGCACATCCCACACTGTCCGCTCGCTGCAAAGTCTCTGTACACGAAGATTGAAGATATTACAAAAGTCCTCGAGCCTCCCTGTGCCCCAAGCAATGCCTCAGAAGCCCGGTGCAATAACGCCATCTTTTAGGGGGCTGCACACTGCACAGGGAAGCAGTATAATCCTTGAAGAGCAGTATAATCCTGGGGGGCAGAGGGAGGGGGCAGGGGGCCGTGGGGGGGGCGTCTAGCTGCGGAGGGACTCGAGACGCGCCTGCATCTCGGTGACGTCCTCGTCGTCGTCCTCGACCTCAACGGAGGCCTCGCGCTGGGGCAGTGGGTCCCTTGTGACACTCGGCAGGCCGACCAGGGCTCCTACACATACACATACAGACACGCATACATACATACACACATAGACACAAACAATGACGATTTTTGACTTTTAGGGCTGTGTGTACTAACAAAGAGTTGTCTAATAAAACTCGCCCAAAACTTATCAATTTTACTGCAACAGTTCTGCTGCAATACAGCCGAGAAGTTAAGTTAAAGCGCTACAATAAATCAAGAGGTCAAAGGTTGAAAGCAGGTGGGTCAAAGGGAGGTCAAAGAAAGATCAAAGTGAGGCCAGACCTGTGGTCAGCTCGGAGAGAACCTTGTCGACTTCCTTCTGTACGTCCTCCTCCAACTCTTCGTCGTCGTCCATCGTCTCAAACGCATCGTCCATCATCTCCTCTATCACACCCGCCTGTGTGCAACAACAGGCAGAAAGGGCGGTACACTTGCTCTCTACTCAATAAATCAATAATAATCATGAGCTTAGAGTCAGTTTAGCATCCATGAACGTCATAGGGGCCCTCCCTCCGCCATGGGCAACCATCAATTTATAATGTGCAAAAATCCGAGACGATAGGGCAGGAGAAAGAATGTAGATAGCCAGGTCGGTTTCACATGTATCCGATAGGGATAAAAAAACCCTGTTGGATAAAGATGTGTTTTTAAAGCTGAAGGAAACAGAGGCAGGGTAGAACAAGAATGGAGCGGAAAGAAATTACATTATATTCACCATTTCGCTGTTGATATTATGCTGTCATGGCTTGTATCATTTTATAAACATCCCATTTTTGTAGACTACCACAATAAATGCACAATAAAAAATTGACACTATAATTTCAAAAGGACAGAGGGTGATTGTGGGCCGACCCGCATCATTTCCTTGGAGAGCTCTCGCATGGTGGCGGACACCTCTGAGACCTTGCAGAGCTGCTGCATACTCTTCATCACCTCCGCGCTCTTCTGCATCGCACCCGACACGCGCAGCACCGCTGCACGCGCGACACACAAACACACCACATCCTTCCTTAAGCCCGGTTTCTCAGTCCAGTGTTAAATCTCACCGTAAGTTTGATCTACACTTCATTCAGAGTTGTTCTATTGGTTGCAAGATTAAAATCTCAAATTCAGTCCTAGATTTTAACATTTTGACCCCTTAGAAAATTGAGAAATTTACATTTATTCTATATCTAGTACCTATTATATCTAGTATGTCTACTATTCATTTAATTTCTATACAGAAAGCCAACAATTCAAAAGACCACTAAAGCATCAACAAAACATCAAAAATTACAAAAAAACAAAGGACTAAGAAACACAAAAAAACACTTAAAATCAGACAGAAGCACAAAAATAAATTCCCAAAAAATCTTATAGATCCTCACAAAAGGATGAGAAAGCACGTCAAAAGCACTACAAAAGCTGGAGGGGCCGCACCAAGCTGCTGCGTCATGCCGTACTCGACAGACTTCATCTGAGCCTTGCCGGCGTGAATCTTGCTGATCGCCTTGCGCGAGTGCACGATCTCCTTGGCGAGGATGCGCAGCACGTCTTTGTCACCTTTCTTGGCAGCGTCCTTGAGCGACCGCTGCACCTTGGCCTCCTCACGCTGGATCGCTATCGCGCACAGCAAAACTGACTTTAAATCATCTTTAAAGCAATCACAATATTATAACTTGTAAGTAAAACCAAATATTGAGTAGCAACACACAAAAAATAGAACAGTAATAATCAAAATAATTATAAATTAAATATGTAGGACCATAGGTATATAGTTGTTGTTGTTGTTGTTGTTTATTCACAGAACTTCAATCAATACAACAGCATACATAAATGAAAGAAATATGTGCAATAAGCAAAGAAATGTAGGAATGTCAAAAAAGAAAACCGATTTCCTGTTCGAGTAAAACCATACAGCAATTAAGCTGATAGCTAAACCCTCTGACAAACCTATCGTCACTATAGAAATTATGGATTTTCAGAACTGAAACAAAAAACTTAAATTACAACACTGTAAAATACCAAATAGGAAATGAACAATATTTAGTAAAACTATAAATTAGTTGCAAGTAGCGCAATATACAGTGGCACGGAATTACTTAAATCAAAGTTGCTCATAATTCATATGTAATGGATACAAACAAAAAACTAGAACTAAAATTATAACTAATTTCAAGCCTAAGACAAACAAAAATCAAAATCAAATAAACTACAAACTACACCCAAACTTCGCGACACGCCGAGCCAGGAACCACAGGCCATACAATGCAAAAAACAATCCAAGTTCAGCCGGTGGAATTAAATAACGACTCGATAAGAAATCAACGAGCCGTTTCTTGAATAACACTACTGTCAGAGACTAAATAATACAGTCAGGCAGCCGTCCCACATTTCTGGACCAGTAACAGAGATAAAATTCTTTCTCAAAAGAATGCGAAAATTCGGCCAAACAAAAGCAGGTTGTTGCCTCAAGTTATATCTACCATCATTAGCCGATAGTTGCAAGTAATGCATACAACAATTCGGTAGGAGTTTACATTTGAATTTAAACATGAACATCAATATTTGATACTTGTAAATATCGTGTAGTTTCAGTAGTCTTGTAGTTTTATAAATAGTGGGTTACTAGGCGAACGAAAGTAGGAACATGTTATTATGTGTAGTGCACGCTTTTGTAAACATATTGGTCTATTTAGGGCCAACGGACTTGCCCCACCCCATATAATATTACAAAAAATTAAATATGGTTGAATCATAGTGTGATACAATCAAATCAGTGAACTTTTAGGTAGAATGGATTTAACTCGATTTAATATTCCAAGACTCTTCAAAATTTTGTTCGCAATTTGGGCAGTATATTGTTTCCAATTTAGGTCTTGGTCTATATATACACCCAGAAATTTAATTGAAATGGCACGTTCAATCACACTTCCATTAATACTGATTACAAAATTAGTGCGATATAAACATTTTAAATTAGTGTCAGATAAACATTTTCGACGTGTGCCAAACAGTATATAGTTAGTTTTTGTTACACTAAGGGAAGTCTATTGGCCCGAAACCATTCAGATAGCTTAGATAGTTCTACATTAATCATATTCTTAAGATCTTTGTAGTTACTACTCGAGTAAAACAAATTTGTATCATCTGCAAACAAAATGAAATGAAGCAGATTTGAGCAGTTCACAATGTCATTCGCATACACAATAAATAGTAACGGCCCCAGTATTGAACCCTGAGGTACTCCACAAGGTTTTGTTGGTAATTATTGGTAGTTGATCAAATTTACTATTTCTAAATAATATATGTTATTTTTTTCCTTTCGATGCATCGGGTAGTCCGAAGAAAACAATACAATGTGTTCAAACAAACTCTTGTCGAGTTATTCACAAGAGATCACACAAGGTCAGCACTCACCAATGATCTGTCGATCAAGAATTCGACTCTCCTTTCTGAGCTTCGTCTGCCATTCCCTCACCTGTGATACAATCATGGAACAATAATTACTATTTAACAGCAGTATTTGTGCATTTACAATTATAGTGAAACAAAGTTTACTTCAATGAAATTAGGCGTATGATTAGTATCAATTCATGATTCATCTGTGATTAATGAATTGGACGACTGAAGACAGAAAACGGATATGTATGATAATTGTAAACTCCCACAAGGCAAGTTAACGTTTGATATCAAACTTCAGCTTCCAAACGTAGCTAATTAGGAAAATTCACCATTTCTTTGGGATCTCTTGCCTTCGCCTGACCGAACAAGCCCATCATCAAGTGTGAAGTTGAGTTAGGGTCTAGGGAAAACTATCTTAGAATTTAAGCTATTTAAAATTGAGGAAGAGAAAGTAAACAATCTCCGATGTTCTTGTTCTTGTTATTGAGTTTAAAAAACCAAAAACACTGCAAATAGTTGAAATAACGGTTAATTTGACTATGGTCAGTGTCATTAACAGCCTATGAACAGTGCCTTTAATTTTAATTGGTTTATGAGCTTTTACAATATTCGTTTAATCAATTGTGTCTGTTTCTTTATTGAATGCTTATTAGCTAGTTTCGCAATTATTGGTTTATAATTGTAAAGCTCGTTGTACGTAGAAATACTATTGAGAAGGTCCTTGACATTGATGCAGCTATTTTATTTACCTTTTGCGATCATAGGCCTAGCGGAAAAAACAAAACTGCCTAAATTCGGTTTGCAGGGATATTCTGGTAAAATCTGCGCTAATTTAGTGAAAACGTGTGTTATTAACCAGTTTTTTGTGTCGATTCAAAATTGTTTTAGGCGATCTATTTGTCAAATTGTTCACGATTTCTAATACGGTAGTGCTTGTTTGAAACAAGTTTGGACAAGTTAGATTGAATGCATCTGAGTTTCTAATTTTGAGTCAAATAATTGACAAAATGAATATAATTTTTTGAGTGGCATAATTTTAGAAAATTGGTATTTGAAATGTAATTGCACGTCACTGCTCACAGAGTGTGCACACCACAGAGATGGCGGTGGTGCGAGACAAAAATCAGCTTCTCTTCAACCTGGGACACTCTCAGGTTCCGGTCAGGCTCTCCACTCACATTGACGCCCTCCGGCCGATCGTCATCGAAAAGGTCGCAGTCGGGGCAACGCCTGTAAAAAGAAATGATCAGGTACCAGTTTGAGAAAGAGTTAAAGATCGCGTGACATGATATACCGTAGGCATTTGTTGATATGTTGAGAAATGTCATATTTATTTGTGACATTTGGAGTTTTGACTGGGTTAACCTCTGGCAGCCTCACCAATGATAACTTCACTATCTCTGACAACAGGTAGCTGGTTTCGCGTGTATTTGCGCGTCGAGGAGTTAAATTTAAGGTCTCACGCGTCTCTAGATGAGTTCTGTCGATTTTCAACGTTTGTAATGGTAAAAGTTTTATCTCGAACACAGGTCCTACCTGCTGTCAAAGATAGTGAAGTTATCATTGGTGAGGCTGCCAGAGGTGAACCGTTTTCACTTACTCAGCCATTACTGAGCTGGTAGCGTTGTTAATCTGACATTAGATGAACGTTATTGTCATCAAATTGAAAGAGGAGTATTAATTCGCCGAAATTGTACCTTCTATGAATTGACCAAGTCAAAATGGGGGTCAATAATTAATTTTTAAGATCAGAAAGTAGCAATTTAATACATTTGTTTAATATTATGACAGAAATACGATCCTAATTTTTATTGAATGTTTTATGTTTTTAGCCGCTGCAGTTTTCTGCCGTTTCGGCAGAGGCTCTATCACGCGCGGTTGACATCGCGCGCAGTGACGTCCGGCGACAGAACAGGGAACAAGAACTGAGCGCAGCATATGCCTCCTTACAGCGGGAGAGAAAGGTCGAGGTCGGAGTTCAACAGGGGGGAGGAAAGGTCGAAGGGGGGTCAGGCAGGTCGTCGGAAAGTCCGACGCGACGGGGGAGGGGGGCTGTGATAGTGTATGGTCGGCGATATCAGAATAAGCTGAAGGAGAGGAACGCCAGGCCGCCATTTGAGGCAAGTGAAATACAGAAAATTTAGGTTAAAATAAGTTATATCAGTCATTAAATAAATTATGTAGGCTTACAATGAATACGTAGAAATATTCTGTTCATGTGAAATTAGAATTGTGAAGTAAAGTGGCACTTAGCACTGGACTGACGTAGTGCAATATATTGAAGAGAGTATTTGTATTGCTATATACGGTCGTTGTAAGGCAACTGCCAATCTTTATGCCTACACTCTCACTCACATTACTTTTGAATGATCCTTTTATTTATTTATTAAGACGAGTTGATTGTTTTATCTACAGTGTTATTGCTCATGAATGTCATGATTACACTCTGTGCACTTCATATAATGAAACTCTAATTGACGACTGTTTGCTGGAGCAGGTTGTAGTGACTAAGGAACGCACTGCTAGCCGATCGGTGCGCAATGATACGACTCAAACGGGTCGGGTCGCGACCTCTCGACGAGATCTATCCTCACTGCCACGTCAGTAAACACTAAACACTAAACACGCCATTCTTTTTTGCATGTATCTGGATTTGTTCAAAGGTTGCAGTATTTCACATGTATCTGCATTAGTCAAAGTATCTGGATCACTTCAAAGGCCCGATTAGTTGATATGTATCTGGGCTGGTTCAAAGGTCGCAGTCAGTCGCCGCCAACGCGAGACGTTTGGGCACAGCAGCCGAGTCATGAGGCGCGTGTGTTGGCAGAGATAGGACACCAGAGAGCAGCCATGATGAGATGTCTGCAGCAGATATCAGCCATTGAACGCGCGCGCCAACATGCTGCTCGCAGTACGTATATTCATTTCTCTGTTCGCTCCTACAGGCAGCTCAAGGTATGTATATTCTTATATTGGCAGAGATAGAATAGCAGAGGGCAGCAATGATGATGTGGCTGTATGTTAGTGGTATATTAATTGACACTGCATGACTCCAGCCTGCCCTCTGGTAAATTGATTAAAACTGAAAGAAGCGTGCTTAATTATTTGTTTAATATATATCATTATGGTGTCACTTCATTCTCCAGACGGCAGCGTCGTGCGCCAGGCTCCGGTGTACGCGGAGGACGTGGATGAGGAGCGGCGCAGGGTGGTGCGCTGTGACGAGCGCACGACGCGCATGAGTAGGGAGCTCTACCGACTCAACCATCGCACGCAGCAGCTGTGCGCCGACGTCGTGCGCCTCCGCATGATCGGCAGCAAGAGGGTCGGTGGCCGTCTGTCGATTCTTCTCTCTATTTTCTTTGGGTATTTTTATTCTTTTTGTTCTTTTTTGTTTAGAAGTAATTTCTGTTATTATGATCATTAACGCGACTCTTTTAGTGGAGTGAGAAGAAGGGCCACCGTATAGTCAATTAATGATCAACAACGCCGATCGTATCAAATTTCGCTTACAATTTGAATCCAATCATAAGATTCGAAGTTTTGGCGTACTTCTCTGGCTAAGCTTAACTCTGGTCTTTGCTACTTCACGCGGTGCGTAAACTCAAAGAGGACCTGCCTAATGCCCAAGTCATGCTGCAGGGCGAGTTGATCAGCAGTCTGGCCGCAGTTCACCGAGGGGTCGTCAAGGCCCTCCAACTCCTCGTCCAGCAGATCTCCGACCTACGACCCCCCCTGGCCGCCTCCCTGGAGGGGAGTCAAGCTCAGGGGGGGGCAGAGGAGAGCGTCGCGAGGGGGTACCTGGCTCTGGCGGGGGTGATTAGGGAGCTGGCGGTGTGCTGCGGGGAGTTGGAGGGGTCGGGGGGGAGTGGGGACATGGAGGCCCTGCTGAGGGACCTGCTGGTAGGTGGAGCCACTGAGGACGATTTATCCATTTGTTTGTATGTATAAATACGGTTTGCTCATGTATTTTCTTATAAAATTTGTTACCAAAACGGCGCCAATATTGCTAATAAAAATATGTAAAGGTTGAAAAGATTAATGGTTATCTATTATTTTAGAACATCGGATCTATAAGGTACAATTTAACATCGTTTTTATTTAAATTTTACATTGAAAATTAAATTCGTTAATAAACTTTCTGTTCAGGCGTTGAGTGGTATTGATAGTGGCCCGGATGGATCAACCCCTCGGGCTCCATCCCCCACGCGAGTAACAAGCAGCGACGCGATTGGTCAGAATGAGGTCGCAGCTCAAAGGCCGGTCGGTGTGAGGGTCAAGGTTGATCCAAGGCCCGGCAGCAATCACGGTTTGTGTATTTGACCATGCGAGTAACGAGTATTAAAGTTGAGCCAATTTTCATAAAGAGTAGTTTTCTAGTGGACAATTTTTGGATTCGAACCCCTTACAATCTATTTGCTGCTATTGTTGCAGTGAAGCAGTCTAGTGACGCGGAACGGCGCAGTGCCTTGGTGGCCGGACTCCAGGCTATATTGAAGGAAGGCGGGCCAAACGTCGGCCAGCCCGGGGGTCAAGCCTTGGGTCAGCCTGCCAGGTCAAAGGACAATCAGCCGGCGGGAGGGGCGAGAAAGAAGAAGAAGCTTGTGTGGCAGAAGGGTGACCGGAGTAGGGGAGTTCTCATCAAATTCCCGTCGAAGGTTTGCAGATACGTTTAAGCAGCATTGATCTGGTGTTCAATATTCCTGTTTCTTTACAGTGCAGTGATTTCAGGGCAGCATGTGTTTTGTGGATTAGAGTTAAGCTTATTTATTTTTATATTTTGAAATAAATTTTTAGCGTTGTGCTAATGACATGTATCGCAAAGGTGTGCTATTTCGTGTGCATTTATTCTCAGTTGTAGCTTTGTACTGACAATTTTTTTATCACACTGAAAGATATAAATAGTTTTTGCTGTATCACGATATAAGTAAACGGAGCTTAGATTCGATAGAATCTATAGAGTGGAATCAAATAGTGGATACCACATCTCTACACTAGATAGCTAAATACCTATAGAGACACAATTCTATGGTGTTATACTCGTTCAAATCGTAAGTTGAAATTATGTCATATTAAATCATGTCAACAGTCATTGTTATACATAGCACATCCCAAAGCGCAAATTCAAAAATAGGGAAGATCATGATAGATTATATGGTGCAGTAGCCAGTGTTTTATTCACCAGGTGACGCGCGTGAGTGCCGCCGATGCCCCCGGCCACGCCCACCTTGTCTCGAGGGACACAGGGTATCTGGAGCCCACTGTGGCAGCGTCCATCAGGGAGCAGCAGACCTCCCGGGCCCCCCCTGCCCCCCCCCGACCCCCCAACTCCCCCGCAGGTTCCCCACCACGCGACGTACCCCACCCTGGCGGCGCTGAGCGACACGAATGCCGCCGGCTGAGCCGAGCCGAGTCGATGTCTCCGGCTCGCACCCCCCCAGGGCGATCTCCGGGGGGCGCGAGGGGGGGATTAAGATCCCCGACTTGGGGGGGTAGCCAAAATGATTCTTGGTTACCCGGACCCCGATCATCGAGGGTTGATGAGTGGTTTATTAAACCCAGAGGGGTGGAAAAGGAGG
>JAQIWG010003625.1:0-17509 GCA_034695025.1 Chamaedrilus cognettii | reverse complement strand
CAACAAATAACGCGAATAATTTTGGAGACAATGTAGAGCCTTGTCTCACACCAGTCTCAAGGGTTACAAAATACGAGTATCTATCATCTGCTGTATTTAATTATTTCTCTTTCGTGTTGGGTAAATCTATATTCTTGTGTGTGTGACGTTTCCGTCTACTCCTTTGAGTGAAGTGAAGATATTCATAGCATAAACACCATACAAGCGTCTTACGGGAAGAGGCTCGTGACACATGTTCCTGGAAGCAGGCGTGCTGAAGAAGTTCACCGCGAACACGGGACATTACATCTTCCGATGGGATTGCGGGAAGACCTTCTTGGAAGAGGGCTCATACGATATATAATGTAGCCGTAGCCCACCTCAAATGTTTGGCGCCCCAAATAATTGAATGGCGGTAATTAAAATTTGAACTGATTGGAACTGGTTGTGTTGTTATGTCGTTCCGTCTGATTAGTATAGTTCTTGAATAGCTAAAACTATTAGGCTATTTTTAAAATGGCCTCATGGAAGTCATAGGTTATCATCACTGTTGATAGCCTATATGCGACGTTCCGGGTTCACCGGCGTCACTGGCGTAGGCTATATACTGTAACTGTCTGGAGCAGTGTTTGGCAGTTGTATCAGCCAAGTCATATCTTGGGATCACGGAAATAGACCTAATTATTCCAGTGCAATCAAATAAATCTGCAGTGCATATTCAATGCGCCATTCAGACGCAAAATGGGTGGTCATGCCGTTTTTTAATATAAGCTCTTTTATGCGCGTTTAAGTCAGCTAAGTTGCTTAAGAGTTCAAAGTTTAGGCCTAAATGTACTTGTTTAAAAATGTGCTTGTTTTAAAATGTGCTTGTTTAGATTTTATGATTGATGGACGGACTTGGATTCAATGTTGTTTGTGTGATGCATTGAATGAGCATTGCGTACGCTGTCAGATAGCGTAGCATACAATTAGCCGAAACTGCCTGCATGGGCAACTTCCGCCTTCCAAGTCTCACGCATCTGGCGTCTGTATCTTAGTTTTCAAACATCTTTATTGGTTGTAATTTTTATGCTTGAAACTGCTAATATCATGGTTTAAATAAATAATTATGGATCGCTTGACTTGAGGAAAGATACCTTATTGTTATTCTCGTTCTGCGGCTGCAGTCGCAAGAACTGCAGCGAGCTGTGGGAGCTGTTTCACGCGGCGTTCGCGTACAGAGACGCATGCGATGTGCCCGTGGAGCGATATGAAAACTTTACCAGGGCGGCGGACCACGCCATGGACACCAAGGACAAGGTGAACCACGACTGCAACTATATCAAATGAATTAAAAGCTTTGATCATGAGCTATCGTTGCTGTGACTCATTCATCATTCTTATGGTCTTGTGCTATATAACGCCAATCAGATCGAACTCTGTACATGTGGATTACAGTCTGTTGTACATGTATGTGCTCGCTCGAGAATAAATGACAGAGTTCACCATTGACAACGTTTCAATAAGCTTAGTTGACGTTCGAAAAATTGAAAATATCTAAATTTAAAATTGCATATTTTTCCTGGTATTACGCTGACAGCAATTTGTTATAATTAAATTAAAGTTAGTACATCTACATGTATATGAACAAGCAATTTAATATCTTTTGTGGACATTTTCAAAGCATGTATTTAGATTTATTTAATAATGTCTGTTTTTCGGATATCATTGTTATCGTGAATGGTCAGTTGGTCACTTACCGTATGGTCTAGGACCTTGTTCTATTTCAATAAGGAGTTCGCATTTTTAATTGAAAAATCATTATCTGTTTCCCTTATCGAGTCATGCCTTGTTTATGTCTAAACTTTAAATTCTTTGAACTAATCCAAACAAGTTCAATGCAACTCATTAGCCACAATCGCAACTAACCGTTAGTAACGATTAAATTCTAGTACCGGTACACCGACGCCCAATCTCGGCATCGGTTGGTAGGGCAATCCCGTGTTGGGCAGGGTCGCTGTGCTGTAAACCGAGTCGTATCGCAAACATGGGGCACGCAATCTGTACAGCTTTCACAGCCAATTAGTAACTACTTGTCACTTCAAATATCACCCGATTACAACATGATCGAGCGCTGTGGCAGTTCTACGTGGAAGCCAAATGGCGCCAGGCGTCTCCGATTTGAGGCTTGGCGTCACGTTGGCGTCCCCATTTTTTTCGATTAGGTTATGTTGAAGAGGGCTTTAATGTGTTTTTGGCGTCCCCCAGCTTTAGGGATGGCGTCCCTAGCTTTAAATGGTTTGCATGCCAAGTTTCTTAAATGAGTGCCTCCTGGAGAGAAAAAAGGACAAAAACTGGAATGACTCCTCCCGACTTTCTATCGGCACCCTCCTCCCGGTCGCGAGTTCTTACAGGGAGCAAAAATTGGCCGTGACCCCAAGAATTTTTGACGTTACCGTACGTCCCCATTTTCAAATTTCTGCAGCCGCCCCTAATCAAGCGGGAGCCTGGAACTCACTGAATATCGTTGAAGTAATCAATGGCGAATTTGCACAAAATTGTAACGTTATCTTAGCGCTCTGTGTTCCAGGGACAACGATTCAAATTAGACCCCTACATTGTATATGCATGTACACTGTACATGTAAACTGGTCCTGCAGTTATCGACAAAACTGTTACAGATTGATGGTTGAGTTAGAAGGTAGATTGTCAGCTAGCTTGTATTGCAAAGCCCTGAATAGTTCTTATCGCCTCGCCTCCGCGCCTGAACTCAACATTTTCATTCGTGTAGCCTGATGTAGGCCTAGTGTCTATGTTTTCATTTTACTTGGCGTTTACATTTATACATAAAATCGCGTAGCACTTCATGGAAGCGGAAGTCAGGAAGCCAGAAGCATCAATGATAACTTGACAATTTGATAAAATATCCTGATTAGCTCAGCTGCTGCGGTCAGTTTGGCATAATTATACAGGCCGTTGTCAATTTAATCAAACGGCCAATTATGAACCACTGCCCTCTGGCTGAAATCGTCAACTCAGGTCGTAACGCGTATTGATGACCGACTCATTCATAACAGGTGGTAAAAATGAGAAATTGTGACACTAAAAGTTAACTTGTTGCTGACGGGTACCCGTGATAGCTCAGTTGGTAGAGCGGAGGACTGTAGTGGCTAGACTGGCATCCTTAGGTCGGCGGTTCAACTCCGTCTCGCGGGAATACTTTTTATCAGTTTTAAACTTTTATAATATCTGCTTATGATTTTTCCTGCATTGCATTCTGTCGTTTGACGAATACAGTTTATATAAAGACTGTATATCATCTGAGTAATCTTACTGAGTTATGTATATCACTAAAAACAATATTCCACTAAATGCTTTCACTTTAAAATAACCTAATATAACAAATATAATTGATTTTATGCCTGAATCGTTGTGGTCAAGTGGCTGTAATAAATTCCAATCATTGATAACTGAAGATAAAATCGTTCTGTTATTTGTTGTTTATTCGTTGTCTATAAAATAAATTAGTGGCAATTGTAAATAGATTGACTAGTACTGATGCCCCTGACAAAGATCACGGGTATAAAATGATAATAATTGATATCAAAACGCCCTTTGATTTAGTCAAGATCTTGGCGATCATGTTTGTGAGACAATGTGCAGGTGCTGTACTGGAGCGGCAACGTGTATCCTCTCGTCTACGAATTCACTGCCGACATGCGCCGCTACGTCACCATACGCGACATACTCAGCGGTATGGCATAGTGACGTCATCAATCACCATACGAGACATACTAGGGCGGTATGTCATAGTGACGCTAGCAAATGCGTAACATTTTATGTTAACGACATGCCACGGCGGTTACTGTAAGAGCTTTGCTTTCTCGATCGTTGTTTAATCTTTTCTGTTAGTTGTTTGAGCCTTCTATATAACAGAAAAACATTTGCATCATCTATCTTTTATCATATATACCAATGGAGCCATTTTCAATATTAAATTGAGCAGATTCCACTGCGTACATGCATTTCTGTATTTATGAGAATGGCAAGTTACCCGTTCAAAAAATCCTAGCGTCTATTATTATTTTTTCTTTGCAAAAAGGGACCAAATCTAAAAAATTATTCTAGGTGTACTGTAGGGCACTGTTCACTTTTCTACAGGCTATATGATAAGGAACGTCTATGCGTGGTGTGGGCAGAACGCCATTCCGGGCTACAACTCGACCGATTGTCCCCCCTGGGGTTCGTGCCCAAACCTCGCCACTCCAACCTACTGGAAGGCGATCTCAAAAAGTGTACGTGGTTGTTTTATTTTCTTGCCTTGCGTCGTCCAATACATTAAACGTAGCTTTAAAACTTGTGGATTTAATTTGTTTTTATACCGGAGTACAAAATAATGTCCAAGTTTTATGTTCTTTAATTTGTTGGATATGCTTCGATGTGACTCTAAAGTAATTTATCTGTAGTAGGGTATTGATGAATGTTTTGGCTGCACATTTAACGATGCTATAATACATCATCTGTGCATTTTATTACAAAATCCTCACATTCTGCTCTGAGTGTCATACATATAGGCCTAACGCTTTTTACTCATTCAGTCATTGTCCTTGTTTCCCTCACTCATTTCCATACCTTTACATTTGTTATCGTTTCTGTCCACCTAATCTTCTCCGTGCCCAGTTGCCCACGTTTCAAGTGCTTCTATTATTCATTTCATTCTTCATTCATCAAGCCCCTTGCAGGCCGGGAACAACGAATTTTCTTGCAGCTCAGAGCTCTCGGGGCGAGTCGTAAAAGGCGATTAAAGAAGGGGGAGCAGTTCTTTGCAACTCTCTTGCACAGAACCGGAACTGTATAATAGTCTTTGTGCTACACAATGCCTCACGAAAAAACATGAGATCAAATAGCGACATGTCTAGAAATACAGCCTGTTTGCCGCTGGTTTGCAGTTCGCCATGAAAGTGGAAGGGAACGTTCGCGTGCTGCTAAACGGCAGCAGTGGTGCGGCATATCGCAACACGAGGTCGGTAATGTGCTTATCGCTCTCATCTCTGGCATTCGAGTGCCCTATCCTATTTATTTAATTTGTGTATAAGTTTAAAGCTATTTTGAGTGGCTTAAGTTGGCATTGGTCAGCATTGGCTAACGTAGACAAAATGACACATAATTTGACTTCGTGATCTTTTAGTTCCAAAAATCATTTCAGTCTTAGTTCAATTTTAGTTCTTGATCTATCATTTTAGTTTTAATTCAGTGTTCTTCAGGGCAATCATTTTTGCTATCGTTATCGTTAACGATTAGCCATCTTATCCTTGTAGTCATCGTAAATAACCACTGATTTAACTAACCAGCGAGCCGTATAAAATGATCGTTGATTTCTGCACAATTTATATAATAGAGTAAATAATAATATGATAAAATAATTCACAAATTTGCAAACCTGAAACTGCTCAAACAAATCAGCGACTGCGCCAAGCCCAGACGTCCGGTCTCAAATCTAGCTAACTTAAAACCGATGGTTACAGTGGCTGCCAATTGGACGGATATAATTTTGAGACATTTGCAATTTACAAATATAACTGATGTAATGACAATTTAATGGTACTGATGTTTTCATTCCAGTACCTTCGCTCAGTACGAGCTGGCATTCCTTGAGGCGGCTCGCAACCCGCGTCTCTCTGTGCTGCTTATTCACAACATAGAGCCGTCCAATAGGGCCAGGTTATTTAAATCATTTTTATTATATTGGTTATTATATCGACAGGTTATTAATTTATATATAGATGGTCAGGTACTTAATTTATAGAATCGCCACTTTCTCATTTCCATGCAAGACGAATTAAGTTATAATGAAGATACTGAGCGTTAATAATGTTTTTTACCTGCAAAAGTCAAAATCTAAGGCTTCAAGATCTTTAATCGTAATGAAACATTTTTATAAATTAAATATTTCAAATTGACAGAGAGCAGGCAATTAAGGCAATTACAATCTATATATATTTTACTATAATTATTATGACAAAGATTTAGTATTTTATTTTTAGTATTTAGTTTTTAACTGATAGATATTATGTAGATAGTAATTTTTAAATGTGTATAAATTGACTCAGTATGCACCGTAAGTGTGCACCGTAAGAACATAGTCATTAATGCTTACGCTTCTCTAGGTATCATCGATCCCTTTTAGTGCCTTTTCCTTTCTGCTTCAATTTTTTACTCGTATCTGATTTTAGATATTTGCATTTTCAATCGCGTTCCGTGATAAAGCTGCTATTGGAACGTTTCATTATTTTTTGCATCATGTATTTTTTGATGGGGTTTAAACAGTTTTTCGTGATATTCTAAGTTTCAAGTGTGGTAATTGAGATTTTCATATTTTGCAGAGAGTCTTGTTTGAATGGATCACTCGTGTCTTTACAAGAAGAGGTTGAAAAGAGGAACATGAAATACGAGTGTATTGAGGACCCACCGTAAGAATGAAATAAGCTACATAAATTATTAATTTTGGAAATATATCTGTTAAATAATTTGTTAAGATTATGCACAGACTACTATTTTATATGTTGAGGGAGAATTATGCGAAGTGTAGTGTAGACATGAAAAATTAATGTAAATAATTATGATGTTAACTAGAATTGGGTCTAAAGCCGACTGAAATTGGACAAACAGCAATCAATCATAAATTTCTATAAAAGTCTAAAGCGCTCCGTTGTTGCGGAAACTGTAAGTAGTAGGAACCAAATGACAAATATTGTTTAAGTTTTTAAAACCATTTAAATCGCTTTGATTTTGAAAATAGTCTATTTTTGGAATAGATATGCGAGGAATCCGAACCTGAAGTTGTATCTGCCAAATTCTGACGGTTACTTTTGTTAATGAATTTTTTTAATAAATGAGAAAAAATTTAATTGCAAAACAACCGCACCGATTAAGAAATTCTGATCGCTGTTTTGGAGATCTACTTACATGACATAGCTTTTTTTGATACGATGCCTTGCTGCCAACAGCCTATTTAGTACATGCAATGGTCGCCAGTTCGTTTCCATGGACTCAGTCCGGGCTTTAGCCTGAGATGCCAAAATATGTAAAATAATATAAAGTGTCAAACAGTTCGCTTTCAAATTCAGGTTGACCCAGTTGTTTCATATCAGGCATTCGATAAACCCAGTTGCACTTATCGAACCATGGCATTGCATGCTTGACCTAATGAAAGTTTGGGCCCAGAAGTACAGATTGAAACAATTAAAATATGAGAAGGGTCAGCTGAATCCTGAAACGAAAGGTTTTGTGATATGATTGATATCTGCGCTAAGCATGTGAAGGGTCGGATATTGAACAGATTGTTTTCATATCTGTTGACCTTGTTCTGGTTACAGTCAAATGTTTCTAATATGATCAGAAATTCGAGAAACGAGTTATAATTATTAGCTCACGAGTCATCGGAATTTAGTTGGACCACATCGGCTACAATCTGTGCCATTGTACAGATTGTGCAATTGTACAGGACAACATACAGATGATAGCAAGACGAAAGAAAAAAAAATAGGATTGGATATAAAATTGCGAAGGGGGAGGGACTGATGAAA
This sequence comes from Chamaedrilus cognettii, assembly GCA_034695025.1. Classification (NCBI taxonomy): domain Eukaryota; kingdom Metazoa; phylum Annelida; class Clitellata; order Enchytraeida; family Enchytraeidae; genus Chamaedrilus; species Chamaedrilus cognettii. Next base: position 9,965 of record JAQIWG010003625.1, on the reverse strand, counting down.
ATCGTCGTGGAAGGAGAACGGAAGAAAAGCGGTGATATTAAGCGAATAGGAAGGATAGCGATTTGATTGAGAATGAAAGGTATGGAGTGCTGAAAAGAAGGGTCGGGCGAAGTGTATTAAGGGAATAATAGAAAAGTTGGATGCCAGTGACTTGCAAGTTGCAACGCTAGAGAGATCGGCTATAAACGCTGAAACAGGAACTCTCATATTTTGTGCTGATATATGGCCTAATACTAAGACTAATTTCATTCAGCGAGGCTTTTAATCGGCCTACTAATAATAGCCATGCATGAGAGCGGATTAAGTTGCCGGAGTCATCTGGCAGATTTATATTCACGAATCGGTTATCTTATGTCTTTGACTGTAAAGTGTGAACACAGTACAAATTTATTGTATCACAATATGTTTAGCTGTGTTTCACTGTGTCACAGAAAAGGTCATAAATCAGATATGTACAAATTCAACGACAATTAGTAGTTTCTGCATTTTTTCTTTTATGCCTACTCCATTTCTATTCAGAGCACAGTCTTTAATTTTCTTTTGTCTTTTGACAACTTTTTAATAGTCTGTCTTTTTTTAGGATTCAATTTTAATTGATTTTAAATGAAACCTTTTAGAATTTGTTTATTTGCTTTTTGATTATTTGTTAATCTAAAAAAAAAAAATTAAAATTAATCCGTTTATGCACCCATCATAATACTTTGTTATGTGAGCAATGCTATTATGTTGCGAATGATCTGTTGCAGCGAGCTGAAATATTTCCAGTGTGTCGATTACGTGACAGCCGAGGAGTGTCAGCGGCTGGCCAATAGCGGGACGTTCAGCACGCACGTGACTCAAAGTTCTTCGTTTCGAGTGACCGTGGCTTTATTGTTCTTCACTCAAATTTTTATCAGAATTGATTCAAGCTAGCCATTATTATAATAAATTTGATTGATCATTAATTTTTTTAATGCGCTGTACGTGGGTTGAACCGAGTCAAATTTAAATTGGAGCTAGGTCCGTGGCTTCGTGCCTATGCTCAGGGTTAATTTGAACTGTAACAAAACATGCGTAGCGTTACGCCAGCTCCTTCTAAAACATTCGTAGCGCAACGGCTCAGACTTTAAAACCATGTAGGCCAATCCCACGTAGTAGATTTTCATGAGTAATGCTACGCCTACTCGTTTCGAATTAGGTGTACAATTTGCATCTAGCTATAATTTTTGGCGCACTATGCCTACTAGACTTAATCCTGCCTATGCATTATGCACCTATTATGTACAGATTTTGTAGCAGACAACCATCGCTTCCAAATTCAGACAATTATACATGTCCATCCGGCCATAAATAAATATGTTATATTTGTCAAATATTCAAGGATTCAAATCTTGTACAACTATTTTGAATCAAGCGGTGAAATATTTTTCTCCCAAAATATTCACTTTTGGGTACTTTTACATTAGATTTCTCTGCCACAATTACCTTGACAGTTACAATTATCAACGAAGCACAATTTGTTGCTGAACTTGTGAACAGTACTGTAGTAGGGCTACATGACATTACAGCTCAGGGAGTGTACGTGTCACTGAATTCTATAATATTAAGCCGCATTCACTAACTGCCGGTTGCTCGACCTCGATTTGAAGTGCGATTTAATTTTGTGGTCCGAATTGACCAATCAAATTATTCGATACAACTCTCTCATAGATTTTCATTGGTTAAATCGGACTACTAAAATTAAAGCGCATTTCGAAATCGAGGTCGAGCAACCGGCAGTAAAGAATGTATTAATATTGTATAATTTGTACGATGCTCAGTTATATGAATTGAAATATGATTGAAATAAAAAACCAAAATATTGGATATGTTCTTCCCCATTATTCTAAGCCATATAGGCTATAGGCTATCAGTTATTACATTTTTTATAGTAGCTTTTTCTTTCTTTTTTAGGACCGTGCGTAGTAACGAAGGCTATTACAGTCCAGGTCTGTGTAAGAGGGCCGCATTCCCCCTTCTTTAGGCGCTTTTTACGACTCGACCGGGGAGCTCTGGACTGCAAGTCCATTATTTGTTGCACGACATGCTGGGGTAAGAGATTGCTGGGTTAATATAGTGGCACTTTATAGTCGTCCTTTTGTACTCGCATTTCGTTTTAGCGAATTAAATATGGGCAGCAGAGCCTACAGTCTACAATAGGTGTCAAATTATAGAATTATAATCGTCCAATAATCAAGTTCAATGAAACTGACATTTTGGACCTTGGCCTACTTCTTTTTATTTATTTTTTGTATGCTGTTGTATTTCTTGTGTTGCTATCGTGTAGGTAAATAAATAATCTATAAAAAGTAGGCTTACTCCCTAGGGAGTGATGATGGATCAATTATTAATTTAGTGTATTAGGCTTATTATTATCTATTGACAATATTATCGCTAGTAATATTATTGTGTTATTATTCATTGATCTTAAACAGCGACGACGCAACAATTTATTGCAAATCTAGAAACTGATCATATAATTTAATCATGTTATTTATTATGTTATTTATTATGCATTTGGGATGTATGGCCCATAATATCTAATAACTTTAGTTGTGGTTCAGTGTGCTCGCAAAATGTTGCTTTGAGATAGACGTGTGTACATGTAGGCCCTATAATACTGCGTGATTGCAACGCTTAGAATAAATGCAGATCAAATCAAAAATGCGGTAGCATTTTTAGGATCTTAGATTCTGATATTTTGATATCAAGTGTACGTTTTGCTACTAGGTACCGTAGGCCTAGTACATGTATAGGGAGTGATGGTGGTAGCAGATACAGTGTGATGCGCTAGTGGCTTTTTTCTGCCCTCTTCTTTCGTGTTGACATTTTTATTTCACATGCAGGTCTACTGGATTGTTTCATAATCTGCCAACTCGTGCCGACAGGTTCGCGATTTCAAGGTTATGGAGAATATAAGGAGCAAAAATTCTTACCTTTCCTCTTAAACTTTCCTCTTCGTCAGACGAGTTGGATTAAAAAATAACCCCAGTGAACAAATGTTACACAATCCTGGATCAGTTACTAGTGAATTCACTGTTGTTTATGTTGTTATTGCGTAATAGCCTTGGGCCTTTCTTTAATATTGACACCACACGCACTATAATTATTATAAGAAATTGATAACGATTGTAAATGATTGTCGACGAATAGCTTATTGTATCATTAAAAGGTATATTATATTCTTAATATTCATGATGATGAATGTAGAATGCACATGTATATTGATGAAATTATGAACATTGTAATCCTTTGTTTTAATGATGAATCGATTCTGGATGATGATATTACTCAAAAGTTCTAAAAAAGAGTAAATTTTGAGCGTAGGCTTTACATAGACTAAAGCACTATTTTATTTTTTTTAAATGGTAATACTTCACATTTATTGAAGCAAATGCACAGGCCGCATGTCTGTCAAATTTCCTATTTTATGGTACAAATGTCAAACGAGAGCGATGAATATTCAAAGAGAAAATCCATCTTCCTTAAACTTTCCTATCTCTCCCATGTTACAACAACAACAACAAGACTGTATGCTGGCACCGCCAGTCCTATATAAGTGTTACCGTAACCACGGTAACTGAATTCAAGCTGATCGTAGTTCTAACGGAATATGCAATAAGCATAACGCTTTTCGTATGTGAATGTGCAGCATTATGGCTAAATACACGATCGCAAAATATTCCATTATAAACAACGACGAGAACACGAGAAATGTAGGGCTATGCAACAGCTGTAAGCTTATGTACGAGCTGCGAACATCCAAACATGTCGCGGTGTCCGGAGGCAAGCGGCGCTAAAAGGCTGCCATGCATCAAAACATCGGCCTGACATGCCGCGCACATATTGTTCTAAAACATTAATCGTTAAAGCATCGCATCTGATCCCCGGTGCATTAAGCGAGATCGAGCATGCATTATGCAGCGTGAGCGTCTGATCGCCATAATGCTTTGTTGCGCGTCGTCTTTTCCGTCGGAATATAGTAGGCCTATAGCTCCATGAATCTGAATTGTGCGGGAGCATAGCTTGTTGTGAACTATAACTCACGACCGGGGGCCGGGGGGGGGGGGTGCTGATAAACTGTCCCATGTCCTTCTTAACAGTATCTATTTTTTCAAAACCATTATTCATTCTGAACATACACTGTCTAACTTTTTCTTACTACTATACCCCCCCTTAGGGGGGTGTTTAAGCCCTGATTTTAGGTGGGGTGTAGGGGAGGTGTACCTCAAAAAGTGGTGGGGGGAGGGGTGTAAGGGAGGTGGTAGGGGGGGGGGTGTAGATAAATTCCTGTGAAAGTGAAGTCCAGAACAATAACGGAAAGAATCATAAATAGGACCAACAGTGCTAGCGTTTACAAAAAATACATATCTGTCAAGAGCTATCTTCGCGTATATTTAAATCAGGCCGAAGTCATTTTTTAAATGCTGAACAGACTGAGCGTCAAAGAGAGAAGCAGGTACACAATGCGTTTCGCGTGTCTTTATTGCTATGGAAAACAATCCAATTCTTCAACGCAAGTCGTAGACATAACGATCATCAAAGTGTTAAAGTAAATACTTACGGAGTGTAATGTACTTACAGTTATCTCGATAACATAATTTTGAGAGACAGCCACGTACTCGTTTTTCAAACATTTCCTAACCGCGCTAAGCTCAAAACTGAATGGATGTCATTCAATCTTGAATGCAGCGTATGCACACGCGCGTTATATCAAGCGTCGTTCCGTTATTGCATTCGACCGTGTCAGATGAGGACACGAGACCATTCAGCAGAAATCAATTTTGCTGGGTCAAACATCGGACTTTATTTGTCGAAACATCCGGCGCAGTGTTTGTCCGTAGCTGTCCGAGTACACGGAAGGACACAGGGCGTGTTTGCTGCGCGCCAACGCATCGGCTTGACTCAGTGCCGAGTCTATGAGTCGTGCAATTGATGCGCAAGGTCAACTCTATTGCTCGCGCATCGACCTCCATAGGAGTTCAAACCACCCCACTGCCAAATTTTAGTGAAGCACTCCAACGTCAAGCATCCTATAGGTAGTGGAGATGCTCAAATCATCTTGGCTTTAAAGTTTTTGTTATAGTTGTATGCATGTGGACGGCACTCATAACGCACCATAAATATGCCACTCGAACGAAGATGGAAAAACACCATTTGCTTGAATCGCATGCAGGTGCGGAAAAAGTACAGCAGACATTACATACAGAAAGCGGTTTTAAAAAAATAATTAGATCCGAAACATTGTGATTAAATATAATCTTAGAATATAACATTCCTACTAAGAATATTCCACCATTACAAGGAAAACCCGTAACACGATCCGATGATTTAGAAAAAGTGAGGCCTATGTGTCTCTTTTGAGTGATAGACCGGAGACAACAGAAAGCTTTTTCTGCACCCTCTCCCAGTAAAAAGCATTTCTGCGCTAAAATTCAGCTGGTCAGTGTTTTCAGCTCGATGACGATAGACCAATAAAACCCGTGTTCGCCGTGGGGTGAGGGGGTGCTGACGCGAGAATGCGATTCGTCTTACAGCGGGGGTTCGTGCAATCTATTCGTCAGCGTGCGTGCTCCTGCAATAGCATCGGACGATCAGAGGCCTACAACCAGACAACTTCATTGTAGATGCATGAAGGCAGGGGATAAAACATGATATTTTAGTACTATGCACATAAATCAAAGAAAGAGTTATTTATACATGTTTCTTTAGCCTTAGCCCAATCAAGTCGGTTTTTTTATTATTACATGTAGCCTTGGCTAAATCGGATTGTGAGTGGCCTATCGACCCCATCGTGCGTAAGAACACCATGAAACTTTGGAAGATTAATCGCTGCTAAAGTCCTGATAATATATTTTGTATATAATTTAATTTAATATATTTTGAAATAATATAATTTGAAAACGTCAACAAAATTATTTGCTTCGCCTGTATTGATTACAGATTACTTACAAGGCTTATGTTAAGGAATAAAGGGAAAGGTTTTTGGTAGTGTAGTGTTAGTTTGCAGCACAAAGACTATATATGTACATGTAGGCCTACAGTCCGATTCAGTGCTAAAGAACCGAGGCACAGAACCGCTCCCAGTTCTTTTGTTGCCCTTTTGGCGAAGCATTGTGGCCGAGTTGTCTAAGTCGCGGACTTCGGATTGCGAATGTGGCAGAGAGTCGGTTTGAACCCGGCCGCGGCAAAAGATTTTGAGTCCCTTCGTGCACCCTTGGCAAAGGTGCTTAATTTCGTCAGCCCCGCAAATAATCATCCATTAGGGTGGAGTGCAGTAGAGAAGTTTAAGTTGAAGTTTACGACTCGCCCGGGGAGCTCTAGGCTGCAAGCCAATTCTTTGTTCCCCCGCCTGCACGGGGATTAGGAAAGGTCTAGGCTTGTCCTCGTATCATTATGCATGCTAAGGATGGTGTCCAGTAGCTCGTGCAGCCTATACTTCAAGGAGTAGGCTTTGCGAGCGTGGTGTTTCAATTCAATACGCGCCTAGGCACAATACAAACGATTCGCTGAGCCGTCCTAGCCGCTTGGCTGCGCCTCCGACGGCGGGCCCTGTTTGGTATAACTCCGGCGGTGTCACCCAAAGTCTTCGGAACAAGAACTGGACATCTCATAGTCTGTTCGCGGTGTTGGCAAATGATCCCTAAAGCTGCCATCTTGTCATTCAGTTTAATGTAGCTAATGGTTTGCAAGCCAGTGATGCGTGATGGCGTAGTCCTGCACTGAAAGCTATACAGAGTGGTAAATTGGTGTATCGGTGGAATCATTTGTATGCGATTAACGCCAGGTTCAGTTATTGTTCTGAAGTCTTTGGTGTCAGTCGACTCCGCGACTTGGTCTCAATCCTCAGCAACTCAGGCATATATTCCGATTCTTTTAAATTGGGGGTGTTTGGTGGATGTGGATAACTCTCGTATTGAAACGAGCGCCCTGTCACCGATACCGCCGAGAAGCAGGCTACTGTTCCTTGTTTTGCTCGCTACCTTGAGCATCTTTTATAATTCTATAAAACGCACCAAGCCTAATCCAGGAATACCCGCCCTAGCCTATTCGACTTTTGACGAATGTTTTTCCGCGATGACAACTGACGTCCATATTTTTCCTTCACGCCTCATTGTCAGACGGCTTATCACGTCGTCAAGTCCCATTTAGATTTCAAAGCCGCCCCGCTGCACACACGACAACTGCTTGTTGGTTCTTTCAACAAGCTTGCCTCTAACAAATTCCAGGGCCCACACGGCATCGACTACATCCAGTGTTCTCAAAAGACATCGACAATTTTGCTTCATAGACACGAAAAATTGCTCCATCTCGATCGAAATTGATCTATTTTCCATGTACAGACATTAAGTCGAGACAAGTTTCGCAACTTTTCTACAGCCCTAATTATTATTTTTTATTTACTGTCAAAATTTATATGTTTTCGGCTACGCGTGTTCAGTTGCTCTACAATATCACCGAAACTGCCCCGCAACAAATACGAAACTTGCTCTATAAGTGCTTCATTTTGCTCCACGTACACCTCAATTGCTCAATAATTGCTCCATTAAGTCCATTTCGTCATTCTGCCACGATTCCATCAGATCCAAAATTTCTGCACCTTGGAGCAATTGCAGAAATTGACTTGGAGCATAAGTGAGAACCCTGATCGCTTCCCCTTCACGCTGGTACGTACTACGGTAATATTCTCATAAACGCCAATTTCAGCCTCTACCACTGCCCGCCGACGCATCATGCATTATTGACGCTTTGAATAATTGACCAGCGGACGCTGCTCATTTGCCATTATACGGTCCGTGGGGAGCGGGCTGAAAGCGACGAAACTACGGGAGAGCACCCTGGGTCCCCTGCGACCGAGCTTCGTAAGTGTCAGGGGCGTAGTCGCTTAAGGGGTGAGAAGAACGCGTCCCCTCCTCTACGGACCCGGCCCCCCCCCCCCCCCCATGATTTCAGGGCGCCCCCCTCCCCCAAGATGCACGTGTATTTTGTAACACATCTTGTATTCTTGTTTAACTGCAAAAATTTCTTTGTCTATAATTTTATATTCCGTGTGCTGTGTTGCTGTTTGAAAACGATTTATCCAGGACCCCTCCCAGAGTTTTTAATGAATTTCTTGTCAGCCCCCCCCCCCTCCTCGTGAGTACTGCACCGGAGTGATATAGATTATAGTTATTAGTATTTGAGAAACCGTGAGTCCGGGGCCCCCTTAAACAAGAGTGTTGGGCGGTGAAGAGGAGCCGTGTGTTGGCGGCCGCTTTGAGCCGGCGGGTGGATAGCGCATGAATTATGTATTTGATTAGGGTCGTGCCGACGTCAGCTAGTATTGAATTACGCGTTGGATCAAAAATGGCGGATGACGGTGCGTAAAAAATGGAAGTGCTGGATCAAGTTGTTGTTCTATAAGCCTACAGTACTATTTTAGCCTGCAGAATCGGAGTCGACATCGAAAATGAATATATGACAAAATGATAGAATTGCAGAAATGCATTTGGCAGGTCGACTAGTGCTCTTTATTTTGAATTTAGTTAGCTTATCGTCATGCAAAAATGTGTATTGAACCATACTAACTGTTGTGTGTCATACTCTTGTCCTATGCCATGTGCCTATCGCTCGGACGCATGATTTTCTGCCTGTCACAGAAAAGGAAAGTGTTGGATTACGATTTTTCACATCTTTTTAGATGGAGGTTAATTCGACATTGATGTCTTCACCTCATCCCTCCGCCCCCTTCTCCGTGAAATTGGCTTCGGATGGAAAGCATAAATTAGTAATGAATCTTTGACACTAGGCCTATACGATATAAATAATTACGACGGGTACAGTGACTCACGCAATGTTTGATGATTGTTCAACGTTCATTGTATGATAATAACACGCAACCAGTCTGATAAACAGTCCTGCGTAGCCAGTTTGGTGTTGCCTACAATGTAGTCCTGTCTGCGCCGGTGTCTGTGCGTTTTAATCACGAGTGCTTCGGTGTCAGTTTTTTTGCATGATATGAGATGTACATTGTAGCCTACATGTATTGTATACCACATCGGGAATGTCGTCAACTATTACAGAAATGTCAACTCTTATTCTCTGCCTTAAAATATTTTTTAGCACTTCGCAAGCGACAAAATATTTAATTCGGCCTTTCATTTTTTCGCTACAATGAATCTTATTTATTACAATTTAATTATATGCCAATAAGCTACTATTGCAATTGTTCAGCATTACTGACTGCTATGGTTAGTGTTCAAATTACGCCGTTTTATAGCCTCTTATATTAGAAATTGTGTAATTGGACGTCTTCGGCTGTAGCCTATGCGCGCCAAAGAGCTTGTTGGTTCCACGACATGGCTCATGCTGCATGGTATCGAGCTCGTTAGAACTTCTTCGTCGTGCGCTGCGGATAACTTCGAACGTCACAAAGCACGTTGCTCGCTCATACAACGTTGTCTGTGCTGCTAGCTGGTTTGACCGCGCCCGCCTACCTTATAAATCTTTAGGCCTAGTGCAAAATCAATGTAGACTAGACTATAGACGCAAATAGATAAACTAGGCTAGATAGATTTGAATTCGCAATCATTATAAATAGGGGACGACAGAGCAATAGCACATGTTACCAGAACCAGCTAAGTAACCAGAAACTACATGTGTTCGTAGAATAAATATGCATTAAATAACAAGCATGCCTCAACATATATAAATATTGTGCTATATTGTGTATTGTGCTATACTGTACTGTATATTGTGCTATATTGTGTATTGTGCTATATTGTGTATTGTGCTATATTGTGTATTGTGCTATACTGTATATTGTGCTATACTGTATATTGTGCTATATTGCGTATTGTGCTATACTGTGTATTGTGCCATATTGTGTACTGTGCTATATTGTGTATTGTGCTATATTGTGTATTGTGCCATATTGTGTATTGTGCTATATTGTGTATTGTGCTATA
>JAQIWG010003624.1:0-17509 GCA_034695025.1 Chamaedrilus cognettii | reverse complement strand
CTTTCTTCGCCACGGCTCGAGTAGATTGCCGCGGGGTGTCGCCAGTGACGCGTGATTTCTTTAGCCGCGGCTGCCTCCCACATGCATGTAGCTTACAGATTCATGACACACTTCTCGCGTCTATAGAAACAGCTTTCTTCTCAGGAGTCGCCATCGCGGCAGTGAAATGTTGAAAGCAAGAATGAAAGTTTAGCTCAAAAAATTGAACAATTAAAAAAATGTCATGCAACCAATATTTAGGAATTCGCTATCAGAATATAAAATGATTCGATCTAAACTTTTTGTGATGTAATTGCTCTGGCTCGGGAACATTTATGAGTTTCATGAGTGAAAGGCGTCATGAAAACCAGAAATATTATTTTGACATTTTTTGCTGATGCAATTCATGAGCAATCTACATTCTGTATCCTATACATCCTGCATCCTAAACCCTATCGCTGCAATCTAGTCGAATATAATCTTATTTGTCATCAAAAGATTCGAGATGCTATACCAAAATACGCAGCATCAGGCAGCATCAGTCGTGGACTTCCGCATCAGCATCACACTACTGCAGCAGCAGCAGAAGAAGCAGCAGCAGCAGCAGTGGTCACAGCAGCAGCAGCAGCAGCAGCAGCAGCAGCGTCCGCGAGCACTGTGCGACAGCCCAGGCATCAGCGAAGTGTAAAGTGCGCACGGGTGGACATACAGCCAGCCGCCAGCCGCTAGCCAGTCAGTACGGTGATCGGGAGCATGGGGGACCGAGGAACAAAGGATCTCATTATCGCGTCCAGCCCTCAGCGCTGAGGACCGCCGGACGGAGAGAACGGACTCGAGATAAGGATTCAAAGACGACGGACGGCTCGTCACACGATAACGCTTTTTGGAGCTGGAGTTATATCGAGAAAATCCGTTATCCGATGGTGGTGAGCTAAGCTGTTTAGGAATTTTATGGTATTAATTTACTAACTATGCAAATGCTATAGAAATTAATTAAACTGAATCAAGAAATTCAAAAGAGATTAGTCAATCAAATTTGTTAGCTTCATTGGTTTTTAAAAGGCGAGTGAATAATGCATCAAAAAACGACGAAATTTGTTGAAAAAAGTCAAAATTTTTAAAAATAACCCTGAGTGGCCTATGCTTAAAACAGAATACCGGTACACATCTGCAGAAGATTTCATTGTGTCTTTGCTTTCAGATATTGACGACTACGGATCACTTAGACCTATACGTTAACTTTGATTTCGACGCTATTTGTTTAAGTTTCAGATGTTTTCTCCATAGTATTTCTCTCTAATGTTTTCTAACTATTCTGCAGAGTGCCTGCTGCGTGTCATGTCGACGATCTCACATCTAGAAGACAGCGCCCTCGACCTCTCCAGTGTAAGAACTCAGGACTCATGTGACGTCACTACCGTGGATGGATACATCGAGTGCGTCGCCGCTGCGGAAGAATTCATGCGTGCCGAGGCCGGGAAAGAGTCCGCAGCGGTAAATTCTCAGTGCACGGATCTGGGTGTAGTGACGACTGGTGATGTGCACTGCTGCGACAGCACCGTCGGGAAAAACGGAGAATCAATGGATGTGAATAAAGACCTGGGCAAACCAGGACAAGCAGGTCTGTTCACACTTGTGACTTTCCTCTCGTTATAACGCAGTTGATGAAAGTATTTAAAGTGGTTAACAAAGTACCAGAATATCTACGCGTGAATCCTCATTCATGATCTGCTAGGTCCAATACTTGATTACTAACACATACATTTTCAGCTAGTTTTTATTTTGAAATTTGTGCATTTTTATCTGTTCAGATTTGCATAAATGTTTGTATAAGCAATGCCTTAGACATCCAAATCATCAATTTGAGAACAATTTAGTTGGATCATGAATACGTTGACTATTGAATCAACGCCTAATTTAGTTCAAAAACACAAATATGATTAATTTTGTCAAAGAACACTGCAGAACTTTGTAAAAACTCCTTTAAATGTACATGTAAGCTCTCAATCATTTGAAAAAGTACAGACATCATGCATGTATGTTGCATGTATCATACTTTGCATGCAACATGGATGTTACATGAACGCTACGAGGACCTTTTGGTCTCCGCTTTCAAGCAGCTTGTATTTTATAGACTGAATTAAGTTTTTCTTACTAAATTTTGTGCTCACTGCTTGAAATAAAAAAGTGAGTAGCAAATTGCAATTGCATGTAGGCCTATCATACGTTGCATGTGTCATGGATTTTCATGTATCATAATTCATAAATTGCATATAGCACACATGACATGTAGCATACGTTTTATGTATCCGTAAGCCTTCGTTTGACAACATATGTATCCTACGTTGCATCGGGTTGATGCCTGCATGCGGCAACAACTCGAACATCGTAGATTTCATTTTGTGAAACGGTCGCGTGTCGTGCGCCGCCTGTAATCACGCTGCGAGTACCCACCAATGCTTCTCCATATAACAGCCTATAGCTCACGATAAACGTGCGGCGTGACGACTCGTTTCGAGCTAACGAGCGCAAGAGCTGCCGTTAGCTGGCGTAACGAGAGAAACTGCTGTATCTAGCCTCAATAGACGTGAGCGCATAGGTTGAATGCCATAGCGGACATGACAAGAGGAGGCTGCCGATAGCGGCGAGAGATCAATGCAGGAGTCATCTTCGTGTCCGCGCATCACGCAGGCGTGACTGCGCGCTAACGAACCGTCTGTAGCTCTTGTCTGCCATTTGTCTCCGTCATCTCCTATTGGTCAGTTTTCAACACTCTCTCCTCCAGTTTACGTGCATATGATCATAGATCTTTATCTGTCCCTGATTTCAGTCGGCATGCAGCAAACTGCAACGCAGATCCTTCTTCACCCATATAGTGTCTCGCCGCTTTTCTTTAACCATCATCCTATGTGTTACACGTATCGCTTTGATCCGTTCGTCATATTTTTATTCGCCTCCTTTCCCTTGTTAAATCTCTCTATACTTACATGGACGTTACGCTGGGTGAGTCGACGATAGCAAAGATGATGGTAGCGTCGATCCCAGCATGCAGCGCGACGGAAATTACAGCTGCCATGCCAAGAAATTACGGCTGTAAGATGGCGCCTCCGTGATCAACATGCGAACCGGAAACTGTATCTTAGGGAGAGAGTGAAGATTCAGGGCTTAATCCAACTCATGCATACAATTTCGTGCATGTGTGGAAAAAACAGAAGCGACGAAATGACGTCAATGAAACTGACGTTGTTCGCCGCTTGTATGTTCATGTGTGCACGCAGTCAGCAATCACGCTTTCATGCTACGTTTGATTTGGCCCTTAGAGTTCTTCGTTTAAGGCGTTAGCAACAATAATTGTTTTCGAAGTATTCTGCTCATGGTTCGTGGCCGTTCAGTGACGAAAGCTTGATATAAAACGGATGAGTCAGGATGACCAATGCACGTCAAGTTATTATTTGAACCCTCTTGCCTATTTCTTCTAAAACAGTCTTCCTCCTGGCAGCAGGCTGCTAGGTCTATCTTCCCCCTCAAACCTTCTCCGCCGCCCTCCCAGCCGCCTGCCCCCTCCACTCCGCCCTCCCCCTTATTCCCGACGTGCGTATAGACGCGACCCGTCACGTCACTCTGCCGCGCGTCAGAAACTCGACGTGAACTCGAGCTCTGCTCCACGAACATGTTCTGTGTCGATAAGATACAAGTCCGTCCGGGCGTGCAGCGGACGTGAGGCCCGCAGCCCTGAGTCCTTCCCCGGAGGCCTTCCTGGCCCCTGGCCCGTGGCCCGTGGTCTCTAGCCCGTGGCCCGTGGCCCGTGTGCGCCTGACAGAGCATTCGGTTCGCGTCAGAGCGGACGTTGTATACGCTCGAATGAAGCGGTACGCCGAGAAGGAATGTAGGCACGTTGACGTTGATAAGAAGTCGAGCGGCGCAGTGTTCCGAGAGACGGGTCGGGTGATGAACGGATGCAAGCGGAGTGACTGCGTGTACGGCCGCTGTGATGCTTGCAGCATGACTGCATGCACGCTGTGTCCCTTGCAGCATGACTGCATGCACGCTGTGTCCCTTGCAGCATGACTGCATGCACGCGGATTGTGTTCCTTAGTTGCAGCACGGCTGTGTTTCTTGCAATTGCGTTGTTGCAGCATCATTGCATGCTGCGCCGGCCATTTTTCTTGCAGCCAGGCTCCATGAGCTCTAACTGCGTGCGCTTGTTGTACAGCATGACTGCGTGCGCCAACTGTTTCACAGAAACAGGGCGCAGAAAGAAGGTAGTGGCCTACTTTGCGCAAATCGCGCAATTCGCAAGTATTATTTATGTATGGTACAACGCTCGAACTAAACTTAAGAAATTTTTGCTAATTAAACAACCATAGAGAAGTCATAATGGTGATATGAAGCCGGTGTTTTAGAATGCACTTCATAGAAGAAGACCACTGATTAAATCTGACTACATGATGATGACTATATGATGATGACTATATGATGATGACTATGATGACTGCATTAGCTCTGCTGCTGCGCTTCAGGCAGCAAGGCCGTGAACCAGTACGGGCGTCTCTTCATCAACGGGCGCCCCCTGCCCGACAACCTGCGTGTCGACATTCTCCAGATGGCGCTCGAGGGCGTGCGGCCTTGCGAGATCAGTCGAAGGCTGCAGGTGTCCCATGGCTGCGTCTCCAAGATACTCAACAGGTTCGGCGGCCCCAGACGAAGTTTCTTTTATATTCACGTTTTCTAGCTCTAGTTATACGCTACAATAATCGCACATTATTCTCGAAAAAAGTTGGCATTGTAGCACTTTGTAACCGTAAATTTTGCGAATGTTTCGTATTTTTAGCCCATTGCGGAATATGAACTTGAGATCTGTCACAAAACTGCAGCTGCAGTTTTGTGACAGAATCCCAAACTTCCACTGAGTCCTGCAAATAGTGTTAAGTACAACAGCCTTGACAACTTATAAGCAAAGAGAGTGGGATTCACGTCACCTCCATAGTCGAAAACCTGATGGCTGCAATTGTCAACTCCTATTCTTAGGGGATGAGAGTTGATGCAAATCAAGTCAGAGGCGTACAGACTTGTGATCGTTGGTTTGAATAAGCCTCGCAAATGCAACTGCTCCTGTGTCGTGTAGTACTTATGTTTTGCCTTAATTTTTGATTGGTTGTGCTGCATTCTAGTGAAGAAAAATAATTAAAAAGGCTTCAAAATAGCGCCACGCCAGACAGACTCGTCGAGGCTCGCTGCGTGTCGAGGAGGAGGTTGGAGTGGATGCTTTGCTAAGCAAAGTCTCAAAGCCGCAAAGTCGCTCAGTCACAGTCCCAAAGTCACAAAGTCGCAGTCAAAAAGTTGCAAAGTCGTGAAGTCGCAGCCGCAAAGTCTCAAAATATCAAAGTCGCAGTCGCAAAATCGCAAAGTGCATTTTAACAAAAATATCTGACTAGGGGATAATTTTGACAAGCTGATGATTATTAATTGGCAGGTACCGGTCGACGGGCTCAATTCACCCGGGTCAGATCGGGGGCAGCAAGCCAAAGGTCACGACCCCGACCGTGATCGACAGAGTGAAGCAGTACAAGGACGATAACCCCCAGATGTTTGCGTGGGAGATACGCCGCAGGTAAGTTATCTGTGGGTTTGGCAAGGAGATAGGGCACAGGTAGTAGTGCAGATGATGACCTATTTATATAAATAGGTCATGACCTATTTATATGCGTTTGACCAGGAGAAGCCAGTGTTTTGCATAATCAATAGATATATTGTATGCGTGCCTATTTTTGACACACTGCCTTCTTGACATATAAATAGACTATGTCATCATAGCGATACTCCAAGCGCAGTGTTTCCAAGAAGTTGTACGCCTATAAACAATAAATACCAAACCGCAACATAATAATACGCATAGACGTAATAATAAAAAATTATGTTTGAGAGAGGAAAGCCTGCTGGTCTTGCATGGTTCTTATTGTCCCTTACAGACTGTTGGAGGACGGGATCTGTGATCAGGAGAAAATTCCCAGCATCAGTTCCATCAACCGCATCATCCGAGACAAGGGCGCCGCTCTGGCGAGTGACGGCGACAACTCTACCACAGAGGTAGCCTATACACAGACTTATTAGTGGTATCGATAGCGCAGAAGGATTTGGTTATAATGCTTTGTATTTCAATTCGTAGAAAGTTGCTATAGATAGACAACATAGATTTTTATGGAAGTCTGTGATAATTTCCAGACCCAACTTGCCTACTTATTTACTGATAATTACTAAGGTAAAATTGTTTCAATTTTCAAACACATTTTTATTGCCATGTCTCTTTCGGTTTGATTAATTCGTATAGGCCTACCCTACTGTTGCAAATAGAACGTGTGTGTGTGTGATCAGACGGTCGAGTATGGCGACAGCAGTCAGGACGACTCTGAGACCAACGTCTCGGATGCGGCCGATTGCATCCCTCTTTCGAATCAACCGGCATCACAAACAATCCCCAGTGATACCACTCAACAGCCTCTCCGTGCTTCATTCACCACAAATCCAGTCGAACTCTCAAACAATCCGCTCGCGATAGTTCCACTAAATTACACAAATGGCTATCCTATCAGCAGCTATCAACGCAAATCTATCCAAGCGTGTGACTACGTCGTTACGAATAATAACGGGAGCGGCGAGGGTTGGTCGGATTTCAGTCGGATGTTCTCTCAGGGGATGCTGACGCTCCAGGGTCCCACGATGTTTCTTCCATGTCTCCCGCCTCCTTGCTTGCCTCCCGGAGCGCTTCTCGGTCTACCGTACGGGAGCTTTTTCGCGCCAATGAATCATCCGGGACTGACGGTTTCCATGGATACTAAACATCCCGTATTGACGTCCTTTGCTGCTTTGCCATATCCTCTAGTTTCCAGGGAAGATGTTTTTGAGCCTTCAAATACGAATGATTTGGTATTTCGGAAGAAATTTGAAGAAAAGCTCCCTCCAGAAGAGTTGGCAAAAAGTTGTGGACGTAAAAAGCGCAAAAGGAAGTCAAACGCGTCTAAGCAGAAGCGATCAAAAATTGGCGATGAGAAGAAATGTGCCAGCAACACCAATAGTTCAGTCAAAATATCAATGAATCAAACTGATGTCAAAATGGTGGATGATGATATAACTAGGGTAATTGCTGCAGAAACCCAAGAAAATCAAAAAACGCGCAGGCCAGGTGTAAACGGTTTGAATTCTGTGATTAGAAAACCTGCTGCTTGCAGGCATAAATCTTTGATAGATCTATTGAACGACGACACAAATTGTAATGAAGAAATAAACGTACGAAGCAGCACGTCCACAGCCAATCAGGATTCAGCTAGCTCCCATCTCGTCAACCAATCGAATCAAGGCTCAATTATTTCGGCTTGGTCAGATCTTGCTTTCGATCCCACAGATCTTAGACTGCACTCGAGGGCTGGCACTCCTGCGACGAACGAATATACAAATGGCGCATCTTTTAGGTCACGTGACCCGAAGGGGGCTGTTGCCATTGACGACGGCCTACCGCTTGACCTTTCACCCCGAGGGGCGCTTAGATCCGGCAGGGCATCAGGCAGCGAGCCAAACGTCAAGCCGAACAATGCAGTACGGGCGCCATGCAATCTTGTGGAGATGAAAGTTATCGATTATTCGCTAGGTGCCGCCACTGCAAGGTGTCAGTCGTTAGACGGCGACATGAAAACAGTCAAGCTGTTGCATACGGTTGACAGTTTGAGTGACTTGGAGCATTCGCTGGGCGGACAACAAGCGCCCAATCGACAGGTGGACACACCTTTCAAAACTACCGTTAATGTCAGATGAGAACAACGCTCCAGAAAAATCAATTTGTGTGTGTAGCCTATTTTTGATATTGCTGTGAGTCCAAACGATTGGACATTGTGTCTATTCATAGTTGGCCTAAGCTTACATCATTCTGCATATTCGTATGTAAGATTTTTAATATTTACAAATTTTCACATAAAAAAATTGCACATAGCACATGCCATAGCCTAAATGTCTATCAGCATTTTTTTCAAAGAAGAAATGGTTGCAAAAATGATCTAGAAAAAAGGTGGTGTGCAGTGAGAACTGCAGCTAACAACGCAGAAGGTCTAGTCATGACTTTAACAAATAGACATGTAGTCAAGTAGTATAGTAAGTTGCGAGTTGTGTTTATATTATTTCTATTTACTATATAGGCCTATTATTACAATAATAATTAATAATTATTAGTGCGACATAATGATTTGGTTTCAAAAAATTGGCTAAGACGTTGCAATTTCAATATTGATCGCTCTGTAGGCCTGCTATAATATATGTCCCAATAAAATAAAAAGAGATAGCTCAGCCAGACGTTGATACATGTATATCATTTGATTAGCGTTATATCATTGAGTCAGCTGTATTTCACGTGGTAAGAAAGCTTCAAGCATGGCAGGCAGCAGCTTCAAATTTTTAGCATTTGTTTGATAATTTGGTGTTTGTGCAATGTGCCGTTTGTTTGTCCTTGTCTATCTATGTCTAGTCATCCAACAGGGTCTATTGTAAACGAAACTAAATCGCGTAATTATTCATACTGCCGATCTATTTGTATATTTTCTATTTGCCTAGTTGGATGTTTCATATTGATACGCTAAGACTTTAATGTCATGCCACGTATGTATGTGTTTATAAGTCTTATGAAGCCCTTTATTGTAGGAAAGATTGCAAGCACCTTACATTACGGATTTTTTTGGAGAATAATTGTAATAATTATTATGTAATAATATTGCATTCAAATGCACATGTTGGTGTCAGTTACCATTGTGTTTTCGGCTTCTATTCTGAACATTTGACTTAGGTTCTAGCCTGTATGTCAATCTAAAGCCCTATCTGTTATATTAAAGTAAAAAGGTCAAGATTAGGTCACTTACAGCCCACTGCATCACGAAATTGCCATACAATATTGAATCAGTGTGGTTCTTTTAGAGTAGGGCCCTAGAATTATTATCAAAGATATAATTTTCGCCTTTACATCCGATTTTTCTCCATAAAATAAAATAAAATAAAATAAAATAATCAAATTCATTATTTAAATAGTATTTTACGTATATAGCATCCTCGGTTCTCAACTCAAAAACATGTCTTAAAGCCAAAGTTGCTTGTTCGAAACTGCATAATTAACTTGCAACTATTTTTGCAAACTAATATTTTTCGTTCTCTCATTCTAAGAACGTTTTCAGCAACATTGATGCATGCAGGCTCCAGTTCACGATGATTCAATAAAACAATTCATAATATTTATACACTATGATATAATTATGACACCAGACCGACTATCCTCCTCAACTGTACATGTATATTGTATAGTATAGGAGCCACCGCAGCAGAGGCTATCTGTCTACGGTGATCGGGATACACTCATCATTACAGATCATTAATCCTTACATCGCGCTGCGTAATCTAGATTGTTCCTTACATCACGATTAGGTAAGCAGTAGAATTACAGGAAAACCAGGCAAAGATTACATCAAACGCCGCAACATCACATAGGCAAGTTAAGATAAGGCTCGAGTTATCCAAATACCCCATCTCCCGTTCCAGCTATCGGCCGTATTGTGTGGCAGTCGCCCCGAGTGACCCCCCTCCCCCCCCCTCGTCACCCTCTGATCTCGATATCGAGCCCCACCTCACGCCGATAATAGGGCGGCAAGGGGTCACTTGCCCCCTGACCCCGTCTCGCCGTTATCGGGCCTTGTTTAGGGGGTTGAAAGGAGAGCGGTGGCGGCAGTCACCGGGGACACTGATACACACGCGAGGGGGCGCGGCGGCGAGCCTTGGATGGGAGGCTATAAGGGAAGAAGGGAGTTGGGTCCTTGAGATAAGATCAGCGCGGGCTACTCAGCTTTCTTCAGATGGGACTTGAGCAGAGGTTTTACATTGTATCTTTAGTGAAGGTCTAGCGACTATAGTGCATCTGACATTGAAGCCTTAGCGGCTCTATTACGATCAAATTTAAATTACTACTTGAATGAACGTAGTTAACGAAAAACTTGATACTCTGATTTATTCACAGAGTTACATTTAGCCCTGAAAGCAACCGTTAGAGTTAGCCTACGCCTGCTTCTTCTAAAACAAGCGTAGCCTACATGTGGGTCTATATGCATCTGTACGCCACCGTAGTCAATCTTCACGCATAACGCTAAGCCTATAGGCCTACGCCTGCCCGTTTCAAATTAGGCGTAGGCTATAATTTGAAAATGATTTTAGGTGTATTACGCCTACCAAACTTAACCCAGATTATTCGTTAGCCCACTTTCCTCCTGCATGCTCAAAACCAGTTGATAGGCATCACATTGTAGACCAAGTTGACTGCTACAAATAGTCAAGAATTTGTTCTTTTTCAACAACCCATTGTTCACACTAAGCTATATGTAATTTCTATGGTTTATGCGAAACAGAACAGAAATTGAGTATTGCCTAGTCAACGTGCCGCCAATCTCCGCAGCTACAGCCAAACTTCTGAGAAGGACATAACGACCCGTTTCGTGCCGCTCGGCAACCCGAGCCCCCTACACACAGCAGCGCGGACACGCTGGTTTTCCGCTATAGAGACCACGCTCCGGCAGTCCCGCTAGATAGCGCCATCCAGGCAAGTCTTGGCCATTCGTTCCGTGTATCCACTGACACGGAGCGTCCTTTGATCTGGCCCGCGCTGGCTGGGAGCGCGGCGTCCCCTGCTGGTGACTTGAATCGTGCTTGGGCGGGCGGCTAACGACCCGTGATGCCCCGAAGGAAGCTCGTTTCAGCACGCAGCCAAGGCACGCAGCGTACCGGCAGAGGATGATGCAGTGAAGCGGGAGGTATGAGGGCGATTGTTCTCCTGATCAGGCTATAGTAAATGTGTTCATTTGATCTCCAAGATTAGGCGATAAATTTTAAGCGGTAAATCCCACCACTGTGTAAAGTCTGCACCCTTACCTCCCGTGTACCCTTGCATCATTATTCCCTCCCCCCTCGGTCGTTACTTCAATTCAGACAGGAAAGATCTGCTTTTTATTTCATTCCCCCCGCATCCCGCATTTCAATGCTTTTTTCACGAAAATTTCTGCTTTGATCCCATAAGACTAGTGTCCCCCACCCCCCCCCCAACTCTCAATGCCGGGATTGACCTCCGCGTACAAGGCATGGCAAATCGCGCATCCAATTACGGGGGAATTCGAGCCGGACGAGGTCCGGGAGTCATGTCGCGTGTGTTGCGGCTTCTGTTTACACCACGACCGTGTGGGAGGCTCTAGTCTAGGGGCTCTGGGAGGCTCTGGGAGGCTCTGGGGAGTCTCTGGGAGTTGAGAAGGCCTATGTGTGGAAGCTATTCCGTCACCCGTCGTGCGGCTTGGGATAAACGGACCCGGCGGATCTAATTTCAAAGATGTAGCCGTTGGAGTTGGGAAATGAAAGTGTGGATCGGAATAATAACGAGCTTCGCTGCAGGCTAGCTACGCTGCTGATGTTCATAGTTCTATTATTTTGCTTTTGCAATAATTATTGAGGATAGGTTCCGTGTGCCTGTATCATTGTAATTTGCACAGCTCGCTACAGTAGTATAAAGTGAATGCACGTTTTTTTAAATGAGGCCCATACCGTAACTCTGTTAAAGTGGGTCTACTTTCATAGAATTTATATTTTAGTAGCCTGCCATGATTGTTGTAATAGTAGACTACGCTTACAGTGTAAATGTTACAGTGTAAATGTTACAGTGTAAATGTTACAGTGTAAATGTTACAGTGTAAATCGAACATCAACTTTTATTTCATATCTCAAATAAACTGCTGACGCAATGAATAAAATTACAATACAGTTTTCAAGCTCAAGATCGAATACAATTCAAGGCATGCACACATTTTTTTTGCTCGAAACTTCGTTGACAATTCGCTTTTAATCTTTATTCATTCTACAATAATTTATCAGAAAGCGTGAATCATAGGAACTCATGCACTGAAGAATGCTGATATTCACTAAAAGCTACAAAAAGTTAAACGCCTTAAGTGGGACAGTTTGATGATTAATTTAATTATTTATTATTATTATTAAATTTTTTTATTTTAATGATTAAAATCAATTAATGCAGCCAACTTTCTGTACGGTCACGAAGCGTAACATAATTATTACTTGGAACATTATTGTCAGAATCTTTATAAACGATTTCTATCTCAGCTCTATGCAAGGCTATAATTCAGCACCATATTGTACAACTAGACTTGCTTGATACTATACACTACAACAAATGTATCTAGCCTACTACTGTATACTTCTACCAAGGGCGCCACACAGACTCATCCTTAACGTCAAACAGTTCTCCATCATCATTCACACGAGACTGCGAACGCTCCACCCCCTCACGCTGTCCCACCATCCCCCTTCCCTCCCGTCCACACCCCACCCCCATAACCCCCCCTCCACACCCCCCCTCCCGATCCTCTCCCCCACACCCCATCCCCTGCCGCGCCACCAGGATGTTCTCCACGTTAGCGCTGCGCTCGGCCAGCGCTCGCCCGTCATGCCTGACTTGTCGCATAGGCGGCGAGATCTGACTGGACGACAAGCACCCAGGATACTGGTCGAGGTTATCCAACGACCCACTACCGCGGTTCCTGAACCACACGCCCCGTGATGCTTCCCCATCAAAGCAGCGTCCTTCAGAGTAGTCGTTAAGGCGGCTTGCTTCACACCACGCCGGCGATTCAGACGATGACGTCACATCAAAAGCCGATGACGTCACGTCGTAAGTTGTCGAAATCGCTTCAGACGGTGACGTCACTGCAGCTCTTCTGTAGTGCCTCGCCGCGGCTGAATCAAGCGATGACGTCATGTGGAATCCTCCTCGCGCTGATGACGTCATTGAGGGGAGGCTGTAGGGGCGGGAAGTGGGGAGCTCGCGTGGGGCGGAGGCCTGATCGGCGGGGGCGTGCGAGAGGCAGTCGGCGAGGTGGGTCATGAGCCGCAGACGCAGCTCCGTGGCCTGGCCTCCCTGGTGAACCACGGAGAGGTACTTGTTAACCTCCTGCGCACACTCGCTGAACCCCGCGCTGTAGCGCTGTAGTGTGGCGACGTCTGGCGAGCACGAAGCTGAATGTGGCGCGACAAACTAAATTTTTATTTAATTTAAATAAGGTTATTTTAACAATAATAATCAATCAACAATGTTATTGTGGTGGCTGTTGGTCTTCTTTATGTCAGACTTCGTGTCAATTAAAAGCTTTATAGGACACATATTCCAGTTAGCAACGTTAGCAAAGGCTAAAGATCATTTAATTGATCGCTCTGTTATAATGGCTTCAAATTATTTGTGCATGCAATACGTGCAACTATCAGATTAACTATTTGTGCATGCAATATGTGCCACTATTAGATTTACTATTTGTGCATGCAATACGTGCAACTATCAGATTAACTACTTGAGCATGCAATACGTGCAACTATCAGATTTACTATTTGTGTACATGGAATGCCTGTTACTACTTGATTTCGGTGGCAACGAACAACAATCCATACAGAAAATCACATCAACAAAATTGCAAATGAAATACCGAAATGGTTAAATTCTCATTTGTTCAAATTGTTATCAAAATAAAATCTTGCACAATAAAGACTAGGTGCAGGGGCGTAGAGTGGGGGGGGGGGGCCGGGGGGGCATTGACTAGGCGCAGGAGGACTGACTGACCGGTTTGCTGCTGACGTTGTATCGTTTTGAGATGCTTGACAGCCATCTCGAGAATGTCCGCTTTCTCCAGCTTGGAGTAACCAGCAGACGTCTGCATGGATGAGTAAACAAATTAAGGGTTGTTTATCAAACCACTCAACGCCTGGGGGACAATGGGCTAATTGTAAACGAGTCAAAAGTTAACAGATAACTAAATATCTAAAAATTAAAATAACTATGAGCTGGTATTCGATGTAATATTGCTCCTACGTTGGTGGAGGAAGTAACATAGCTTGAAATACAATTATGTCCATAGCATGATAGGCCTAGATACCTTATGCAGTATGCTAGGCCTATCGTTTATCTATTCACATATTTTGAAAGTAACTATAATAATATACAATACAAAATACCCCTAATAGTCTATATTTTTTATTTGAATACAAAGCCAGATTCACCAAATAGGCTACCGTAGGCCCTACAAGCCCTAAAATAAAATCAACTTATCACCCTTATTATACCCCCTATGCCCACAACCTGGTTAAGCTTATCAAACGTAACAGATTTTTCAGTAGTTTTTCTGGAGCATTTCTTTAACTGCTACCACCCCCCCCCCCCCCCTCTGTACACCATATGCCCCACGTTCTGCAACGGTCCGAGCCTTTACTGTATATATAATTTATCCTTTCCGGTCAAATATTTGGCTCCATAGATAACTCTGTCCAGTCGAATATTAGAACGTCAGCGATGAGTCTGATTGGAGCCGAGTGGCACTGCCGGACAGTCTGCCGCACGGCGCGGCACGCTGCAGCCTGTGTGTCGTTATTTAATCTGTCGTTAATCACCCCTCACTGAGCGCCGTCATTCCTGACGGGCGGCCGCCCTGTTGATTAACGATCGCCATAAGGACGCGACGCGGTCCGGGGGGTCGAGGGTCATCAGTGGATGAACGGAGGGGGGGCAGGGCGGGTTCGATACAATAAGCTACATCCTAATTATCGGCGACTGCAGCCTGCAGAGAAGGGCGGGTCAGGGTGGAAAGGAAAGGGAAGGGGAGTGCCTGACAAGATAATGAACCCAATTTTTCTATCGGGTATTGCACGGTCTACTTATGAAGCGTGATTTTTTGGCGACGAAAATAATTGCATTCTGAATATATAGCAATTTTTTACAGTGCTACTCAGTTAAGCGGTATAACAAATAATTAGGCTTGGAATTCATAATAGATGGTTAAGCAATCATGACAATTCAACAAAAATAAACCACTCTAGCCTATTCCCAAATATTCTAAGTTTTTTTTAACTCACTGATTCGTCGCGCATAAAAATGAACATTTAAAAATCTGGGGTTTTCTGACCGCAGGACTTCACACTTATGTATTGCTTTAAAAATATCGCGATTCAATGAAGCAGCGTGTGACCTCATTGAGGGATGAAGAGGGGCGGGGGAAGTCGGGGGGGGGGTTCTGAGCTCTCAGCATGGTCAGGCTATCAGTGACAAGCGCAAACAGAGACCAAGACTTAGTGCCAGGTATGCCTGTAGTACTGAGGCTGGAGGCCTGGCGGGAAACGCAACACGGGAAGAGAAGAGAGTGAAGGTGGGCAGGGAAACGTGAGAGGAAGGAAGAAACAGATGCTTTTAGGAATTATGGGAGAACGTGGATCTGCATATAGTGGAGCATACAGACTACTCGGTGGAGTGAAATAAAGCGTGTCAAGGAAGTCCAATGGAACAGCCCCCTATAGCGTGACTATTCTTAGCGGGGGGAGGGGGGGGGGCAAGAAGTTTTGCAGCGGGAGGCAGACATTTTTTTGTTGTCTAGGCTCTTGTATTATTGTATGGGTATTGTATTATTGTATGGGTATTGGATTATTTTAAGTAAGACAACGGCTTATTTTGATGATATTCTTGTGTCCTATTTTAGAATCTCTCGTTTTATAAATAACCTTGCAATGCCGTGGAGACTAGGCTTGCATGTCTAAGCCTGTAGCTCTCGCGTTAACCGAAACGAAGTAAGTTGGTCACGTGACACGGCCCAAGTTAGTCCTACGCTGTCATTGGCTCGTTAACTTAGTGTCTGATTGATTTATGGCTGTGACGCGTGGCTAAGACATGCAGCAGTGCGTGCCAATCCCTTTTTTGCTAATTATGCCTAGACCGGAGCGCAATAGCAGGTCGCGCGGACGTGATTGAGGACCCGGCTGGTTTGTAACTTGCAGGTTATGGCAGAAATGGAGTAAGTTTGTCACGTGACCAGCCGCAAGTAGAAGTCTGGCGATATGATTGACTCCTGAGTGCGTCGACGCCATTGGTGCATTTCGATCCGATTTTGACCCAAGATCTACACCCAATGTCTAGGTCTGGGCCTACGGAAGAGGCTTACATCGAGCTGGCATTACTATACTTGTAAACCAGGCAAATGTCAAGTATTGGGCTCTATATACAACATTGAGAACCTCTGAGTTCTATACAGCGTATTGTAGTGCTGCCAGTTCACATCGTGCACGATAGGCATATTACATTATTTTGTAAGAATTTCATGCCGTTGAAAATTCAGAGTGGGGGGGGGCAGTGGCGCACAGCATAGGCTTACGTTTAATTTTCTGAGAGCAGGGGCGAAGAGACCCCCAGCAGGGAGGGCACTACCCCCCCCCCCTCCCACCTGCCTCCCCTCAGGTAACGGGCCTGCCTTGAAATATTGTAGAAACAAATCTTCCAAATATTCTAATAACTTTTGACTAACAATCAGGCAGTGATTGAGATTCGAATCAGTTATCGATGAATATTCGGTACTAAAACTCACACCAGTATAGGTAAATATACATAAATGACTACTCATTTTTAGATTGTTAAATTAAATCATTTTTAGATTGAAGCCTTTGAGCGCCTCCGAAATGAAATCCCACCGACGCCCATACCGCGAAAGCCACTTTACAAATGAGGCTGAACCGCAGAAGGGACACGACTACACCCAAACTAAAAGCACAACAAGACTGCTACCAGAAGTCTAAGTGACATATTTTTGCCCACGTAAGATAACGCGATCATGTTTGGTCAGCAACAAACTGGCGGACAGACATTCAGCAGCACGCCCACACATCCATCCAAGTGGGTGTTTGCTCAGACGCCTCCCAACAACATGCCTGCTCCTCAATGGCAGCCCGAGTCAGTTGTGAAGTGAGTGACCAAACACGAGTCATAAACCACACGCTCCAAGTGGCACGCCCCACACGGTCCAACGTCACACCGCCCGCCGCGCAGTATTTGCTTCTGCTACAGGCGAACCCTGACACTTCTTGACCGCCCCCCGCCGTGATGATGGACCAGTCTCATCCTGTGCCACCCCCTGACAACTGCGATGCACCGCGCTATCACTCCCCCCCCCCCCTCTGACAACTGCGCTACACTCCTGTCTAGCTACCATACCAAGCCCGTAGCGTGAGGGGGGTAAGGGGAGCAGTGCTCCTGCCTCTGCTGTAAGCCTCTGTCCTCCCTGCTCTCTCGAAAATGATACAGCAATTGTACAGTCTGCCACTCAGTTCTTGTTTAAAAAAATATATATATAATTTTATTTAGGCTAGCGTCCAAAATAAACAGCACCATAAAAGCACAATGCGCGTGAGATACTAAAAGGGCTGAAAACCACATCCTTAAGGAACACTAAGTATGGCACCAAAAATATACTATACCAAAATCATATATTGTGCCCCTCTGCCCCGAGGACGTTCAGTTGTCTTAATCAAGTGAATTTTTTTACGAAAACGTTGTGTTAGAACCTCCAACTACTCTCGGCCGGTCGTGAGTTTTGCACGGGAGCGAAAATATGTGCGCCGTGAATAAGAGAGGCATGTTGCATGGCACCTTTGC
>JAQIWG010003623.1:0-17511 GCA_034695025.1 Chamaedrilus cognettii | reverse complement strand
CCATTGCCACGTTTCTCTTCTTCACTCAGTCATAGTTAGTCAGAGTGCGTCCTTAAACATCTGTTTGAAGAAGAATTCAAGCCATTTCACGAAATTTAACTTACCCCGGCAAGTTGGGGAACAAAGAATAGGCTTGCAGTCCAGAGCTCCCCGACACAGAGCCGCACTTTTATAGTCCTTGTTACTCACATACAATCCTAAAATAATAATAAAAGAAGATTGCTTTATATAATACGTTGAGTCGATGTTGAAAAGATAAGGTATTGAAGGCCCCACGCAGAAATTGTGAAACAAATTGTTTGGAAATAAATACCCTTTGCATGCCAGAGAAGAAAGAGTTGGCTTGCAGCCCAGAGCTCCCCGGGCGACTAAGGGGGGGGGGCGGTCTATGCGTGGCCCTCCGCACAGATCGGACTATAATAGTCTTCGTTGCTACATACGGTTCTTAAACGGTTAAACCCCTCAACTACAGAGAGATATAGCTTCTTGAAGTTAACAAGCTAATTACTTCAAATAGATTATATTAAATAATTTAACCAAACGCAATGAAATCTAATCAAGAGCGGTGAATACATTGTATACCAGATGCAATGATACACGTGATACGTTTGATATAGGATCGCGCTATGTTGCTCGCTTTGTTGCTCTATGGGGGGTTTCTCTGGATATTGTGTGCGTATCTTTCACAACATTGGTCAATGAATCCTACACTTCACAGGAAAAACGTTGAGCGAGTTGAACAAACCAACTCGCTTGAGTTCATATTGATTGCATATTGTCGTGTGCGGATGCGGGTACAATAATTGTATATCGGTTTGTACGCACGACCTATCAGCTGCGGTACCATTAGGGTTAGGATTAAGGTTAGGGTTAGGGGTAGAGTTAGGGTTAGGATTCGAGTTTGGAGTAAGATTATGATTGCATTTAGACTTAGTGATGCGAGTGGCAGATAGCCATATACAATATACATACATACACTGATGCATTGTGTGTCTTGTTACGGTCATGTGTGTTTTCTTGCAGTCACATTCATCTTAAAATGATAGACACGAGCGTTTAGACACAGTAAATACATCAGAGGCTAATTAAGATTGGAAACGTAATTACAGTAATCGTATGCGTTATTGTTGTACATGCATTTGTAGTTCAAGTCGAGAGTGGTGGACATCATCAAACAGAGTGACGATGATTACTCGTTGCTGAAATGGCTCATCGGTTAGTTTCACTTTCTATTTCTGTTTCTTCTTTTATTTGTCGCAGAAATCAAAATTATTGCAATACAGCCATTCGTTATGTGATCGATAGCACACAAATCAATCAATATCATCATCTCATCTGAACTTTTATTTCTTTGCTTCTTATTGTTAGACGATGTATGTGATTGAAGCTGATTATGTGAAGATCAAGTCGACGTAGCTAAAGTAACGCTAAGTTGCATCGGACGCAAAGCGTGTGTTTGAGTTGATCTTTGGGCTTAGAAGATACAATGATATTTACTCACTGCTATCGGCAATTTAATAATCATGTTACATTATCTTATATGAACCATATTTGAGTTTGCGTTAATAAATTATTATATAGAAAATATATGATGAGTTACTATTATATATTTCAAGCGCATGATCGGTGCATGCAATGGGCGCGGTTGTTTTACAGCTCGTGACTTCGACGTCAATCGAGCGGAGGCCATGTTCAGAGACGTATCTCATTTATTAATTTTTAATTGTGTTGCTAATGTTAAGCATTAGTATGTTTCATCGTTAATTAAAAGTCTGTTTATTTAGTTTACCAATGTATAGGTCTAGCAGAAGATTTTGGGATCAAGAGTCATAAAGGCTTGTTTGCTGTCTCTTCATGCTATTGCTTTGTTTTTTCATTTGCCTTTGTATGTGCCTTTTGATCTGCGCTTCAATCATCTCTGTAGAAAACTCTTCTTGTGATATATCCTCAATTGAGATCTTAGCTCCATCCAAATAAGTGGTTTTTATCATAGAGGAAACGATTTGTTGTCAAGAGTACTTGGCTACATTTTTAAAAGTATATATGAATTGGCTTACTTTTTATGTGAGATTCAATTTTCTAAACGATATATATATATATATATATATATATAATTATTTATGACCTTGAATGTGTTTTCGTGTTTTTAGCAAAAAAGATTTTTTGATTTTTAATCCTTTGCACCTACCCCCTTCCGCGTCCCCCCCCCACCTTTAATTCAGATCACTCAGATCCCTGAATTACATTTAAAATATATTTTGACCATTGAAGGGTATCAATACATTAAATGAGTCAATTATAATGCGAGTCATTTGCTGCTTGCAGAGCGTTGCATTCAAGCACAAGATGAAGGCCGATACATTGATCAAGGAATACGTTCAGCCTGAGGTCTGATTTGATCTGCATTGTTTCGCTGTGAAGTGACAACCTTATAATGAATAATGTTTGTAGTCCTGCAATTGTGTGTAGTAACAAAGACTAGTACAGCCCGGTTAAGTGCCTCGGAGCTAATCGTCTCTTGCGACGCGTCAGCGGAGCTCTGGGCTGCAAGCCAATTATTTGTTTCCCAGCTGGCTGTGGGTTTGAGCACGATTTTGTATCAGGAATGATATAAAAAATGGAACTCAATAAATAAAAATTTAATTGGAAGTCAATCAATTTTGTAAGTAACTTTTGTCGTTATCATGCAGGTTGTTCTGCGTTATTCAGGTGTTAAAGAAGTACTACGCGGCAGGCATGTGTGGCGTGGACAACGAAGGGTCCCCAGTGGCCGTGGAACTGTTCGGACACCTCGATATGAGGGGTCTCATGCTCTCGGCCAAGAAATCTGATTTTGAGAGAAACAAGCTGTGGCAGTGCGAAACTATCGTAGAGTTTCTGAGAGAACAGAGCAAGAAGGTGTTACAATTGATTCTTTAAGAAATCAGCCTTAACGTCGCTTTAACAGCCTCAAATAAAATATTTAAATCGTATCGATTTGAAAGAAATAATCTTTAGTTAACTTATGTTGTTTAATTATTTTCTTACCTAAGATGTTTTATAATGGATGCTTGTTGTGTGACGTCATGATCAGGCGACGATTGTTGTCCAATTATTGAGTGTCACACCCGTGACGGTCGGTGCGGCCTGAGCGCGCGGAGCTAATTCTAATGTTAATGTTAATGATGTTGCCTGAGTTCTTTTATTGATATGATTCCGATTATGGTTAATTTATGTCTATTCTGTTATAAGCTGGGACACAGAGTCGATGGTATAACGGTCATATTTGACATGGACAATGTTGGAACAAAGTCCCTCTGGAGGCCTGGTTAGTGTGTTCATATTGTAAACACTAAAACAAGTTTGACAGATCTCTGAGCATTTTGCCAAGAAAATGCCATGCAAAGGTGTATAGCACCAAGGCAAGAGTATGAATGCTACCCCCAATTAATGTGAGCCTTGCCCCTTTAGCTGAATGTGTTGTCTAGTTGATTAAGTAATATTTGACACAACTACCTCAAATTGCACTTTGTTCTATAGGCATGTTGATTACTTTAAAGGCAATATTTGCACACCTTTTATTGCCGATGGCTGTAATTGTAATTATCAATAGTTGATAGTCACTATTTTTGTTAATGACACGAGCTTTCACCTGTTAGTTGCTAGTTGTCAGTTTGTTACCTGTGCAAGCCATAGAAAAAATGATTGGTTTACAGCCCAGAGCTCCCTGTGAGAATCGTAAAAACGACAAATGAAGGGGGAGCGATTCATTACTTAATCTCAAGGCTCTGAACTGGACTGGAAGTACCCCCTGTCCCAATTTCCAATAATCTTCCAAACCTACCTACTTCTTTTATTTGTTATTTCGTTTCTGATATTTTGCTGTTGATGTTGATCTGAAATGTAACGCTGTTCACAAGTAAGCTTGTAGAATGTGCGAAATCTTCAGGTCTGCACATGTACCTGCACATGGTGAAGGTGTTGGAGGATAACTACCCAGAAATGATGAAGCGAATGTTCGTCGTCAACGGTAAGTTTAATCAGGGCTCTACCAGTAACACATTGTCCATATATCAGTTCCCTCTAGGGACGTGAGGTTGCTGAGACAAAGTTAAACCGTCTTCAAAGCTCTTTCTATTTGAACAGTATTAAAAGCGGAGCGGGTATCATCGAGCTATTTAATATTTGATTTCCTATCAGTCGCAGCTCGGATACGAAATTTTCTGTTGAAGCTGTGAGAGTAGGGGAGAGGGTGGGCAGTGACAGATTATTTTAAGATTCACTGTGACTGTTTAAATATTAATTCTTATCATTCCACGCTGCGCCCCAGTTGCACTGCAGGCGATCAGCCTTGCGCTGCAGCACGTTTGGAGGTGCGCTGTGGCGCATTAGCGCAGCTAGAGGAAGCGTTGATGAGAT
The DNA here is from genome assembly GCA_034695025.1 of Chamaedrilus cognettii. Lineage (NCBI taxonomy): Eukaryota > Metazoa > Annelida > Clitellata > Enchytraeida > Enchytraeidae > Chamaedrilus > Chamaedrilus cognettii. The sequence continues at coordinate 13,113 of JAQIWG010003623.1, read as the reverse complement.
TTTACAAACTCTTCTATGACCCAGTGAATTTGAATCATTTGCTTTAAACATGCATTATTCATTAATGACTTTTAGATGCAACATTTAATATTAGACTAAAAGATTTGTATTAGATTTCAAATGACAAATATTCAATAGTGTCAGATCAACATGCGTTTTGGTAACAAATACTTGCTGAGATAATACTGATCAATTTAAATTAGTGAATTTGTTGCTTAATGAATTGCAAATGCAATTTATTGAACAGCAGCCATGATTTTCTCTTTTTTAAATTCATTCAATATTTGAAGATGTATATTATGTACCTGACTCGCTGCGTTAAATTATGTTTTGTTGACTGCAGCGCCGAGCATATTTCCTCTGTTGTACAAACTCTGTCGTCCGCTGCTCAGTGACGACATGCGACGGAAAATTCACGTCCTCGGGTGTTAGTATTACATTTCTACATTTAAAATATATTGAGAGTCTTTTGCTTGTCACGCTTTCTAGCGCACCAGCCATTGCGTTTATAAATTGTGATATTCTTCAAAAATGTCAGTTACGGGCATTGTTGTCTCTCATTTTGACAGTATGCGTTGCAATAACGCAACTCAATGCTGCTCTATGAATAACTGAAAATACTTCTACAGCATTCAATTTTATTAATTTTAATTCTAGTAAAAGAAAATTTCAAGAGATAGTGTAAGATTTTTTTTTTTTTTTTTTGCGGGAGTTTAGAGACCTTGTGGGAATAACGAAGACTATTACAGTCCGGTTCTGTGTAGGAGGGCTACCACAGAACCGCTCCCCCTCCTTCTGTCGCCTTTTGCGACCCGCCCAGGGCGCTCTGGGCTACAAGTCTATTCTTTGTTTCCCATCTTGCTAAGACATCTCTGTGCAGGCCAGTAGCATGTAATTGACTCGTTAGAGTCTATATTTATATATCGCTGCGATAATAGAGGTGTCTCTTGTTGCGTTGTTGTAGCCAATGATTTCGGCATACTTCAAGATTACATCGACGCAGAAGAGCTCCCGGCATTTCTTGGAGGTCGTCGAACAGACCCGGACGGAAACCCAAGATGTCCTTCCACAGTATCTTTCTTTGTCTTTGTCTTTTTCTTCTTTTCTTGCCTTTCCCAACCGTGTTCTACAAAACACGGGTGCTTTGCGGTAAGTAGCCAAGTGTTCCACCGGCAGAAGAAAAAGTAACAATTCTCATTTGAAACCCGTTCTTGTGCATTTCTGATTTGAACTCGTTTTAGTCATAAGTGCATAAGAGTGCAAAAAGAGCAAAAAGCACCACTGAAATGACTCAATTCCAATATAGTAAGTCACCTGATGATCCTTTTTTGAATGTTTAAGCACTCCTTGCCATCAAACTCGCTGCGCCCGTGGGGCGTACTATGACTTGGTGTTCTTCTTTATAAAAACAAGGTGTTAATCGTAACATGAGTTTAAGAAGTCCTGGTACTATTGGTTGATCCTTGCTGGTTTTTAGCCTAGTTTTGTAAGAAGGCTATAGTTGCAGAGACTGATAGATCCACCGCCAATTTAGCAAGAAAATGTATCCGCTCATGCCTGCACAATTTTGAATTTATATCGTACAATTTTTATGTTTTATAATTTTTATATTTGCAGCTGAATATTTTGCAGTGTTTACAGAAAAAGAAGCCTAGTGGGACTGCATATGCAAAAAAGAATTAATAATACCGCGCTATGTGTTATACTGTTATGCTTTCGATCAGATATGTCAGGGTGGAGAGGTGCCGAGCTCTTACTATCTCTCCGAGTCAGTGGAGAGCGACGACATGGAGGCTGCAGTGGTGCCCGCGCGAGCCTCGCTTGTCTTCCACTTCACAGTAACGTGCATTGGATCCGTGCTGCGGTTTGACATCTTTTTATAACGTTTCTGTCAGTTGAATCTCGCTTTATGTAGAAGATCCGTAACGTATGTGGGGATTAATTTTAAGGACGGTGTGTGAGTATCAAAGAATATTACCGTACGGTTTTGTGTAAGAGGGCCGCCACAAAGCCGCTCCCCCTTCTATAGTCGCCTTTTACGACCCGCCCGGGGAGCCTTGGGCTGCAAGCCAATTCTTAGTTCTAGAGCCTGCACAGGGAAAATACATAACCAATTCGGCGTGAAGATCATTATTATGTTGCGTTTTATAGGAAATATTATAAAATGGCGTAATCTTTGACCAGCGAAGAGCGGTTTCCTACTTGGCAGAAAAGAAAAAAGTATGAAAACATAAAGAGACCTCTAGAAACATAAGAGACACAAGAAATCACCCAAATCACCCGTTTGTTTAGTGGTTTGATGCCAGGGACCTGCCATTTGGTAGAACACTAAATAGGGAGACGTAATTTTTATAGATAGTCATAATAAAAACTTTGTCTTATCTTTTCTTTTACAGTAATCTTGATAAGCAAAGAAGAATATATTGTTTTTGACTGTAACGAAACGTTGTGACGACTTGACACCTTTTTTAGTGAAATTATTTTAAAGTGGAATTGTTTTAGTAAATAATGTATTTCCATTTTGATTGTCCACTACTTAAAATTATTATCATTATTTTTTTTTTTTTTCATTTTAAATTCATTTTCATTCAAATTCAATTGCGTTCATGTTTTTCCTCACTGCTGCAGCTGGGAGTTTCGTTCTGAGGACTATGACGTCAGTTTTGGTGTGAAGTTTGACCCTGGGGTCGAAGGTCAAGAGGAAAAGGTCACTGTTCCCATTGAGAAAGTCAACAGTCACGTGATCATGCAAGACGGCAGCATCGAGTGCGAACAACTTGGAACTTGTAAGAAAAACTGATGTCAATTTTGATATTTACGAGATATTGAGTTTTATGTTTTATGTGACTATTTGGCATATTTATTTGCTAATTTATTCAGTAACTTTTTTATTTTCTATTCAATGAGCTGTGTTACATTTCACTGAATAAATTAGTCAGTTTCTAGCATACGATCATTCTTTGCTTGGTCCTTTTTTGGTTCTAACTTTTCATCATGCCAATTTTGGAATAGTAAAACTGGCATTTTTTCAGGTTACTAAGAACAATTGTAAAATTGAAGAACTTTTGGTAATGACTAGCTTGCTTTTTACAAAAACTTTGAAATTCATAAAATGATAACATATTTCAAATCTTGGAATGTAACAAAATGACACGTAGGTTATATTACAGATGATGGTGACTCAAGGCCGGTTGCTTGACTTCGATTTGAAGTGCAATTTTATTTTGTAGTCCGAATTAACCAATCAGATTATTCAATACAATTCTTTCATATATTTTCATTGGTTAATTCGGACTACAAAATAAAATCGCACTTCAAATCGAAGTCTAGCAACCGGCCTTTAACGACTTAATGACTGGAGAGTTATATTCTTGTTGATGACAGTATGTGCAACAATCGCTCGGTGCTCTGTTTACAGACACGATCATTTTCGACAACACTGTCAGTTGGATACGAAGCAAGAAGATTTGGTACAGAGTCGAGCTGCACCAAACTGACGAACAAACGATCAGCGAAGTTGGCTTGCTGGCTTTGGTCTCCGAGACTAGTCATCTGTGAAATAATGGTGTACGTTCTAATTTTCATAACCTTGTGGCCGTCTAGCGAATAGTGTCGCATTTCGAATGTGTTCTGCATGAGTGTGTTGGCGCGATGGAATTGTATTGTCGTCTAGTAGTGTCATCTAGTGAATAGTTTTGATGTTCGCTTTTTAAATGGCGTGTTTTAATCGATCAACTTCAGAAAATTCAGAAAGTCGTACTCATTATTGGAATCAATATTAATATTACTGTTGTTCAAATATCCAATAAGATCGTGCAAATTAGATCTCAGATCTAATTTCAACATACTGGCCTACAATTTGTGGATCTAATTAAGATTTGAGATCATTCAAATGCACTCATTAAACGACGCGCCGCTCTTTAGTTTTGAAGAGCATTTTTTATAGAGCTGTCATGCGTCTTCGTGGCGTAGCGCCATGTTATTCCTAGTGTTGTGAGTTATATTTTTGTGCGGTTTTTGTGTTTTTGTTGTGCTCATCTGTGAATAATAAAATCTTACATGCATTGACTTTTGTCAAGATATTAAATAAAATAATCGAATAATTCTGAGTTAATTATTGACCCATGGCCAAAATCACGTCACATCTATGACGTCACACTGCTAGAGTGGTCAATGACGTCAAAGTGAAGTTAATACATCTTTTGCAAACACTCGTTTGGCTAGTTTTTGGATAATTAAAAAAATAAATGTTGAACATAAGTGCTCAAGATTACTGACATTACTTACACAGGGCCTTCCGAGTCTTTCTGCGATCCGCGACTACTAACTCTCGGCATGCGATGAAAAGAGTTAATATTGTGCCAATTAGGGTTGGAGAATAAAAATGTGAAGAATTAAATTAAATTCACAATGTTATTCCACTTTTACCTCCTTTTGAGCCGACAACAGTATATCAAACGGATATCATTATTATTATGGATTATGTCATAAGTTAATTTGACAGTACTTCGTTATCTTTCTAAGGAAGCGATTTAATTTTGAATGAATCTAGTAAGTCATGATTGACAACAGCGTGTCTAGCTGATGACCTCTTGCACGGAGTATGAGCTCGGCAACTTCGTCTAACATTCATCGAATAGTCAAAGAGGAACTGCAATGACTAACGGGTGGGAGCTTTATTTTCATTGTCCGCTTTCACGCGCATTCTTAATCTGGAAATATTGCCCCATTTTAAGCCTCTTATAATTATTGCGTTATGTAAGTTTCTCGGGTATGGGCGCGTGATCTGCCACAGTGCTAAACAGTGCGAATTTTCTGTGACATCAATTAGGCAATGGATCAATTCGCCTTCAGTGCCTGCACAGTAGCCTACTGACGGCTCGACGAAGCGTTGAGGCCGTGGCACAGTACTTCACACATTATTAGAGGCGCGGGGCGCGTGCCTCTCTTGTTAACCAAGCTCCAGCGAGTGCCGCTCTTGAGACCAGAGAGTCGATCGTGAAGAGTAAATGCCCTGGGGGCACAAACTGTCGTCTAGAGCCTAGATTCTGCCGTCCTGCTATTCTTCGTCAGCTAGATGAGTGTTGACTTTCTTTGCGTCGGTACTTTGCCTATACACTCGCACTTCGTAGAATGATGATTCAATGCCCATAGCAAAACTTATATTATTTGATAGTTGTGTTAAACAAGAGGTTGTTTCTGTTTATTTAATTTTTTCGATACGCGATCTTCAATTTTGTGTGTGTAACCGATATTGTTTGCCTATGAATGATACTGCATCAGCATGCAAGAAATTTGATATTATTGATGGCTATACGCATGGCACTGTGTGTAAGCTTATAATGCATCGATGCATTATGATATTGTATGTATGTATGTATGTATGTATGTATGTATGTATGTATATTGCACTTTTAACGCATCAAGAATATGTCATGCAAACGGAGATGGAAAAACATTTGCTCGAATCGTAGGTGCGGGACAAGTGCAACAGACTACATACAGAAAGCGGACTTGAAAAAATGAGTTTTAAGTCAACGTATTGTACTATAATAAAGTGATTTAGGCTAGAAATAAGCTATGAATTAAGAATGTGTTTTCTGCAGCGTGTCTTTTGCCTTTTTGGCGGCGAGAGATTTTTCGTTCTTTGTACCAACAAGTAGATTTAAGTTTGATTTGCAGGTACAATAAATTTGTTACGGATTGTACGGAGAGTAACGTGTGTACGCACACCCTAATTCTACTCTGGTTGGTTTTGTGGTCATGCACTAAGTAGGCCAGTTGAGTTATAATGCCGCGTTTTGCCATCAATTATTGGCATTCCAGTCGTCGAACAACAATAACATTACCGTGTTATTGGTCAGCTTGTCGTCGCTGTTTAAAGTAATCCAGGTCACCCAATAGCTGACGTATTCCTCAAGCATACAAATGTTGCCGTGCTGTTCACTATGATTACGTTAACGAAAGATATCACCTTTCACTTCGGCTAATAAATTGCCGACACCCTTTACGACGATTGTTAAACCCATTTACGACCGCCCTATGTGGATATAAAGCCTCATTGTATGCGGCTAACAGTCAGTGCTTTATGTCATACTTGGAAGAAAGCCACACAAATCATCAATTACACCCACGTTTCGATTGCCGATGCAAGCGTAGAGTCCCATGATAAATTGCCAGCGAGCACTTTTCTAAGTGAACCATCTCTGCGGGCCGCGTGTGTATAGAGATATACTGGTTTATCTCGGGAGCACACGTTAATCAAATGCCCGACTCGAAAACGCGAGCATTGACAGGATGCAACGGGGAATCGAAAACAGATGAGAAGACACCCGAATATCACTCACAGCGCGCCTATACTGCAGGGACGACTAGCTTTATAAATCAGAAGGTTGATTGAAGCAGCTGAATTTCCTCGTGCAGGCCCGGGAACAAGAATTGGCTTGCAGCCCAGAGCTCCCCAGGCGAGTCGTTAAAGGCGACTAAAGAAGGGGGAGCGGTTTTGTGGCGGCCCTCTTACACAAAACCGGACGATAATAGTCTTTGATACTAACACACCGTCCTTCAAATTAAACCCCACCACCGAAGAACTTAGTTTAATAAAAATAATTTAAGGGCTTTGTGAATATGTGAATATCTTATTATGAGAAGCGTTTTGCGTTTGTTTGAGTAAATGATGTGACAAACTGTATTATTACGTCGACTGATGCTTGATAGGTTGCAAAGGTGCACAATCTGCAAAAATAAGATCTTATTGTGGTCGCTTTACTTTTGCTTGCAATAACAGGTTATAGCTGGATATGTTAAACTTTGTTGGATGACACTTTTATGATTACATCTAGGCTACAGGGTGCGCTGAAAAAAAATGTGGGGGACTCGCAGTTTTCAATGGCGTCTTAAAGCAATTCTGAATGTATAAGCAGTGCACTTCAGAGATTTCTGTAAGTTTGTGAGTAATGTTTGAAAAATAAACTGACGAAATTTTATGCAAATTTAATACCGTTTCTTATGCGGTGAATTTTAAAATTGGCAGGTAATTTTTTGACATCTCCTGTGCAATTATGATATCATATCATGTAACATATCTATGGTATCACGCGCATTTATGCGACATAAATGTTTACTCACAAACCCATAATGTAAACATCATCTAATTTGTATGGCGACTTCCTACACCACAATATCATTCGCACCGCCGCCCGCCCGCCTCGGAGCCCTGTAATTAATTAAGTCGAAGAAATAAATCTTGGGGGCCATCTGGCGCATAATCTTGTAATTAGTCGGTTTATCGCCGTGGCGCTGGGTCGGGTTCGCTGCAATCTGACACGAGAGGGCGTCAGTGGTTCCCCACGGTCCATCCCACTATCAGACATCCGTGCGGCAGCCTAACTGACTCACCGTTAGTTATGCAGCAAAATGATTTGTTTAAAACCCAACCCACCCTCAGCTCTAATCCTAATGTATACCATCAAACTTACCCTATGACTAGCTCTAAACCTTATTCTAACCTAGTCCAACCCTAACCCTTAAAAATACGCAAAAAAAAACAGTTTGCCCACATCCCTCCCCTAGCGTTAAGCATCGTTTTTTGCAGCCCATCTAGCCGCAACTACGTAACTGCTGCTGGTACTGGCTGACTCGCAGGCTCTGATAATTCTAGATATAGGCTGCCCCCAATATTTGACTGATACTATATAAGTATTCACAGCCTGTTGTGGGCAATACTATACTAACATATTACGTTATGAGGAAATATAATAGAAAATTTTAAAATGCATCATGGCTCCAAATGACAGTTTCATGCTTATGTCTGTAATAACTACCACATATGAATGTGATGTTCACAAAATTGTAGTCATAATATTACAATACAAACAAATATCACTAAGATATGGACGAATTCAACTGACTGACTGATATTTCAGTCAGTCAGTTGAATCCTTCCATATCTTAGTGATATTTGTTTGTATTTTAATATTTAATTGGCATTCAGTATATAGCAGATTTACCGTACGATACATGATATAATTGTGTGATATTAATAACGCAATCCGTGTTGAAACCCCCTTGTCTGAAAACCTGCGTACCAAACCGACAGATATCAGACTGAGGCTTAGATATCAGTCACTCGTTCGCGGGTACCGGCGAGGGTTTAGGAATCAGTGACGTCTACAGGGCCGAGACGCCTGGCGCTCTTGTTATCAGCCCGGCGGCCTGGATGGTGGCGATTCGATCTAAAAATTGTGGGTGATATTCACCATTCGCATTCAAAATAGGCATGCAATGGGTTTCTTACAGATGAAGCGGGTTTTGAAAGCGCGGTTAAACAGTCCCCAAACGATAAAAGGTTTTCAATAGTTTGTAGACCATGGGTAACTAAGAAAGACTATTGCAGTTCGGTTCAGGGCTTCGGGGTCAAGCAGAGAACTACCCCTTCTTTTAGTGGTTTTTTACTACTAATTCTTTAGCGGTGTTTTACGACTCCCCTGGGGAGCTCTGGGCTGGAGACCTATAATGTTTTAGCCAGTCCACAAGGATGAGAGAATTTCTTAAACAATACTAATGAATGCGCTTGAGAGTGTAGACTACTCGCGAAATAATCAATAATCGTGTGGGTACTCCCATGCTCTGCGCGTTGAATATCTTGAATAAATTACAATAATTTCGACCATTGTAAATATTGGAGCGGTGTTAAATCTCGTGTTATTTGGTGTACATTTATTGCGAGGTGCAGACCCCTGGGTCCCTCACAATTTTTCTTGCTCATTATCAGCTGTAGTGCGTGTCACCTCGATGTGAATTTTACCTTTCGCCCTCCTCCTGTATCAGCGGTCAGCCGTGGTCGCGTCAGTAACAAGCGACTGATTGTATCGAGTAGCGTCTAATGATCTCGCTACTGTCTTCCGCCTTCCGACCGTGCGCTGTATGTTCTACAGTGTTTGGCAGAAATTTGAGTCTGTTGTCTTAATTGTGTACCATTGTGTTCGCTGACATCGGTGTTTGTTTATAGTCTAACAGTTGCGCATTATTAGATATAATATAGAACTTTATTCATCAATTTATGTCGAACGCACACGAACAGCAACACAAAAATTAATCAAAGCTTTATTATTGAAAGAAAACGTTTGATTTCAAAATAGCTTGACTGCACTTTGTTAGAAGGCCGTCGCTATACCAGCTGTCGTTTACATTGTGTGAAATGTTGCGCAATTTTTATGTGGTCATTGTTTAATGGCTAAACAATACTAAATTAAAGTTTATGCTTTCGTTCTCATATCGAAAAATTATTTCCACAACTCTGCATTATTTGTCCAGAGCTTGAAACCGCAACAAACGTTTTTTATTTGAAATGAATATTTGACACCCTGAATTATAGATGTAAATATGTTCAAAGATTTTAAATGTTAGTGCACTCGTTATATAACTGTCGATCGGGGTCGAATTTGGGGTAACGTGATGATAAATTTTAAATATTTAATTGATTAAATATATATAAAATTCAACCGCATCAACACGAGCCCTGTTTGATAGGACGTGCACTGAGACAGCCAATCATGCGCTTTTTTTGATATCACGTGCGCCAAGACAGCGTGCGGCGTGACTGTATGTGTAGGATATAGTGTGTTCATAGGTTTAATCATAGGCAGATGGAGGAGTTTTGAGCGAACGCGTGTCCGACAAGTTTACCGAGTCTCTCAGGAGCGACTGATCGACTCACGAGCTAGGAGGATTCTCAGAGTGGTGTTGTACATATCTTTACTTTTTCGTTTATCTTCTCTGTGTTAGAACTGCTTAACTGATGCTGTCTAATCTTAATTGCATTTCAGGATAGTACCGCAGCAGCTAGCTGCAGCAGCCCTTGAGCTGCAGCTAGCAGCTACCAGACGTGCTAACAGGCCAAACGTAACAACTTGCTTCGCAGTTGTTACGGGGCGGACCAACTGGCCCCAATCCGTTCGGACAAACTGGCCCCAAATCCGTAAAATTCATTACCAACAATGAACACGGAACTGAAAAGAAAGCTGATAGCCTCAATCAGCAAGGCTGAAGACCTGGCCGGTCTGAAAGCCTCCCTACTAGCTATCCTCGGAGTGGCAGTAGTGGAAGATGAGAAAGTAGTCCCACATGGGGAACCGGAGCCTGTGGCTAGCGGGAGCACAGTCGCTCAAGATAACAAGAAGAGAGGGAGGCTAAGTGACGGCACGATCTCAGGCCCCACCAAGATGGCCAAGTCAATTCCGGACAGGTCTAAGCCCCCGGGGCCAACGGCCGCACAGTTCAGGATCGACAAACAGCCGACGCCAGCGCTGAGACCCAACAATGGCCCAGCCGGCAAAGGCAAAGGAAAAATGATGGCCCCGAACGGAAAGCCCAAGCCAACGGAGGCAACGGTGGCACAGCCATCAGGACCGGAGGACCCCGAACACGCAAAGGCCGCGGAGCCGATGCAAATAGAAATTGCGGCGAACGCAGAAAATACTGAAGAATTCACGCGCGTGCTCAATCGCAATGACCGCAGGCGCGAAGCCGCCGCCAAACGCGATCCAATGGCACCACGCCCGTCGAAACCCAAGCCCCTAGTGCTCGTGGGAGTAGACGAGGAACAAAAAGCTAACCCTCTGGCAGTGCGTAAGCTGCTGGAAGAACAATGCCAAGCGATTGGAAAAGCAGTGACCACAAAGCGTGGCACAGTACTGGTTTTCCCCAAAAGCGAGGCAGCCCGAGCCGAACTACTGGGGGCCAAGCTAAAGGAAGGCCTCACTCTCAGGCCGACCAAAGCTTGGGCGCCGGCCAAAACCAATATTCACGCCGTGATTATTGGAATTCACCCGTCGGTCTCTGACGACGAAATCACAGCTGAGATTGGACGCCCGAGCAAGCGAATCCAATCAATGAAGCTTGGAGGGGCCCCAGTGTGGAAGGTCAAGGTGCAATGCACCAGCCCAGAAGACAAAGCAGACGTGCTACGAACAGGCGTCGGCATTGGCCTCCAACGATACAAAGTAGTCGAATACAAGTCCGCACGTCCCGTGCTGCATTGCTATAAGTGTCAGTCCTTTGGACACATAGCAGACGCATGCACGGGAACAGAGAAGTGCAGGAATTGTGGCGAAAGCCACAATGCCAAGGACTGCGAATCCGAGATCTCTGGTTGCGCTAACTGCGGGGGCGAGCATAAAGCCTCGGACTTTGCCTGCCCCGCCCTCGAGCGGGAAAAAACTAAGCGTGAGGCCTCCACGCTTAGCTATGCGAACGCGGTGAAAAAAGGCGGAGATCAGGTAGAGAGCCTACGCCTAGCATGCACGCTGGCGGCCTCGATGACCACGATCCTGACCAAGAGAGCTGGTCTGAACATTAATTACTCGGACATCTGCAAGGACGTTGCGGAACACGTCGCCTTATACTATAAGGTCAACATCCGAGGAGCCCATGTGCACGAAACGATGCTCAGGGCCAATGGCAACTGCTAACCAACATGAGTGCACAACTCCATCTGGTGCATTACAACATTAACGGGTTGCGGGGCAAGAAAGATGAGCTGATTAGCTATCTGAGGGATGCCAACCCTGATGTTGTTATGTTAAACGAAACCAGACTGGGAAAAAATCCAGCGCCTCGGCTAACGGGTTACAGAGTGGCAGCACTCAGAAATCGTGTCGGTGATAAAGTCACTGGTGGAGGCGTGGCGATATATGTGAGGAAAGAGCTGCTGTGTTTAGACATCTCGCCTGATGTCGATGACATAGCAGCCATCGAAGTCAAAACGGCAAACAGGAGGTTTGCCATAGTATCCTACTATCGCCCGCCGTACCACCACGACGATATCAAAACTGCTGTACTACTCCCGTACGTACAGCAGTACGACCACTGCATCATTGCAGGCGATTTGAACGCAAAGCACGAATACTTTGGGTGCTCAAAAACGAACAATGCTGGCGAACAGCTGTTTGATCTAATTGAACAGCATGACCTCGTCATGGCCAACGAACCTGGCTCCATTACACGACACGTTGTATCAACGGGCAAATCGGAACTGCTGGACTACATCCTAGTCTCGAAAAGCACGTCTGGGCTCCTATCAGATTGCTACGTGGGCGAAGATGCCAGCAGCGACCACCTCCCGGTGCACTTGAAACTCAATCTCGGTGGCACGATCGAGAAGTTTCCCAAACGCATGGCTCGTGTCATGGCAAAGTGCAACTGGGAGACGTTCGCTGACGTCATCAATGACGAAAGCAACATGGTCGATGATACACAATTATCAACCGAGGAGGCCATTGACGCACGTGCCGAGTCGATACAGAAATGTATCACAAGGGCTATAGAAGTGGCCTGCCCCGAGAGCCTCGTGCGAGAACACGCGTTCAAACTGAGCAAGCCCACCCTGGAGCTGATCAGACAAAAACGACGCATCAGACGCCTGGCTCAAAAGCACTCTGATCCTGAGCTGAAAACTCTGTATGAGAACCTCGGCAGACAGGTCAAAGCTGCTATAGCCACAGAAAAACGAAACTCTTGGCACGAGGCTACGGCCAGCCTCGACGGCATGAACGGACGGCATCTATGGTCCAAGTTCAAACTGCTAACTGGTGAATGTCAGAAACGCGAAAACTGCCCCCGGATCGCGGATAGTAGCGGGAGTCTGACCACCAGCCCGAAGGACACAGCAAACGAATTTGCCAGTCATCTGGACAAGGTGCACAAAACTCACAACGGGCCAGAGTTCTGTGACACCTTTCGCTCCAGCACGGAGGCGCACGTTGCCGAAAAGAAAGTGGATTATGTACCTACATTTCGACCCACGCCGGAGGCAGGAGACGACAGTCCCATGACTGCTCGAATCCTTCCGGAGGAAGTCAAATCCGCACTGGCTACATGCAAAAGCAAAAGTTCTCCCGGCGAGGACGGAATAAACTACAGTATGCTCAAACACCTGCCCGGCAGGACGTTTCTGATACTGGCTCAGCTTTATTCCATTTGCCTATTAGCAGGGTACTTTCCAAAGCGCTGGAAATCAGCAATCGGTGTCATGATACCAAAGCCTGAGAAGGATAAAAAGATAGTGTCCAACTATCGGCCAATAAGCCTACTCAGCACCGTGGGAAAACTGTT
>JAQIWG010003622.1:0-17512 GCA_034695025.1 Chamaedrilus cognettii | reverse complement strand
CAGTATGCTGCACACACCACACACTTGATACACCGACTGCTAATCCAGTATGCTGCACACACCACACACTTGATACACCGACTGCTAATCCAGTATGCTGCACACACCACACACTTGATACAACGACTGCTAATCCAGTATGCTGAAATATCACACACTCTGATCGTAAACAATGCAGCTAATATTTTCTCATAGCAAGCACATTTGCATCACAAATACTTGACAAAAAATAAATGGTTATAAAACTAGCAGAAGACGTTCTGTTTGTTGTTTAATCATCAACGGCATAGCAGCACACTAGGGCCATTTTTGTGCCAAACAAGACAGAAATATATAAAAGGACCAGACATGGCGAGTAAACAATATCAATGGATTTATAAATGGCATATAACAACTTTGTTACAAAAGTAACCCTCAAGGATAAAACTCAAGCCATTATATAGGGGCACTTGTCGACGCTACAAGCAAATTTATAAATTTAAAAAATGACAGAATAAATATATGCAAAAGAGGCATCAGGACCCTACCCCCCGCCTCGTCCCCCATCATGTGCCCCCAGCCTCCACAGCGGTACCTAGCCCCCCCAGGGTTGATCAGCTGAGCGTTGGACCCCGTCCCTGCGATCAGCACTATGCCCCCTGAACACACCACGCACTCAAACAGATATCTTCATACTAGATATTTATTCCAAAAATGTAGTGTCTAAAAAACTTAGCGCAAGAAAAGAGTCTTAAGAGTCACTTATGTCATTTAACAGTTGATTCATTGCAAAGGCTAACACTTAAAGATTTCACATATACTTTGATTTATCATGAAGGCAGAATACAATAAAGAATTGTACATAATTTGTCTAAAGACACAGTCCGCCAAGGAAACGCCCATCAAATATAAAATGGGCACAAAGAGAGTTTATTATATAGTATTTTAACAAAGTTCCATGAAATATTCGTCACGCACTAACTTCCAAAACAGAATCCGCAATTCATGTACCCTTGTCCTAATGACATTGCTGATAATCATGTTGTTATGATAATACTGTGATACAGTCGTACTACAGTATCATGTACAGCTGTGATACAGTCGTACTACAGTATCATGTACAGCTGTGATACAGTCTTACTACAGCATCATGTACAGCTGTGATACAGTCGTACTACAGCATCATGTACAGCTGTGACACAGTCGTACTACAGCATCATGTACAGCTGTGACACAGTCGTACTACAGCATCATGTACAGCTGTGATACAGTCGTACTACAGCATCATGTACAGCTGTGATACAGTCGTACTACAGCATCATGTACAGCTGTGATACAGTCATACTACAGTATCATGTACAGCTGTGATACAATCATACTACAGTATCATGTACAGCTGTGATACAGTCATACTACAGTATCATGTACAGCTGTGATACAGTAATACTACAGTATCATGTACAGCTGTGATACAGTCATACTACAGTATCATGTACAGCTGTGATACAGTCGTACCACAGTATCATGTACAGCTGTGATACAGTCGTACTACAGTATCATGTACAGCTGTGATACAGCCCAATAGCAGTAGTTCAGTCGTACGGTCCGTGTGTACCGGTGGGACTGGCGGTGGCGATAGATCCGACTGTGTCACACACGACGAAGTGATGTTTGCTGAGAGAGGGGTAGTGAGCCACCAGGCCCTGCTCTATCTTCCGCGACGACTCCTCATTATCCGCGCCACTCAGTGACATACCCTGGACAGAGGAGACTCCAGAATGGGGCAATTTGGGTTTCAGCCCTCACCAGCCAAGCCTAAGATCTAAGAAAAAAATTTATCTTATCAAATTCAGATATAGTGGTGTCAAGCACCCCCTGTTATGATTTTCAAGCCCCCCAGTATAAATTGAGGAGAGTTGTGTCAAGAATGAGCTGTTTCAATAAAGAAAGTGATGATCTGAAATGTTGTCATGTAGCCTAGCATAGCGAAAATAATCACTGCTAAAGCGTTCACGAACTATGTACACTTACGGCCATCTGAAGAAAATTTAGTATCATATTAGTCTCAATGATGCAATTTACAATCTGAGGTAATTGAATATTAATAAACACTAATTTCAGAGGCATTCATACACAGCGCACTCGGAGCTATGTACAATACGTGCTCAGTTCAATACCAAGGACTCGAGGGGCGCGTCTTTGCTGAGGCCGGCCTTCACCTTGGCTGACACTGTCAGGCGATTGAGTCGCGACAAGCATTCCTCCATGCCACACTGCTGTCAACAAATGAGCATCCACGTTATATCAACTGACAAATAATTATTTACTTTATTGTTGGTGTCAGAGTAAAGAGTATGTCAAAAATTCTATAAATTTAAAATTATACATCGAAAACTTTGCGCTGGCTTTAACACACTAATTGGTTGAGCAATAAGTATATTGCAATGCAGGCTTCAATCATGCCAGTTGATCATGCTTCACTAAAAAAAGTAAAAGCCAAGATAACCAGCCCCAGTCCTCTCTTGTACACAGCGGAGGTTCTGTAGACGGACAAGTTCCATACCCAGTGGTTGGTGCCAAAAGGAAGCTCATCCTCAGCCACAGACTTTCCCTGCCCATTCAGCAGTACGATTTTTGTCGCTGTCGCCCCCCTGCAACCAACCAATGTGACAAATTTGTTATATTTTTATATACGGAACTCCGATCTCAACTTAGACACAATATAGCTCGCGTTTGATATTACGTGAAGTGAAGGGGAAGGTTGTAGATATTCCTAATAAAAATTTATAGAATATTACTTGTTAATATAACTCTGTATCAGCATCTGCGCTAGTTCTATGTAAGTACATAAATTGCAGCGAATTGACTATAAATACCAAGTCTTAACACGGCCTAGATCAATTGAAGAGTGCCGTATAGATTTACATTTATTTGACAATCAATCTGTATTAAATTAGTTTAAAAGCAAAGCGTTCCAAGACTCACCCCTCAATGCCCCCATAGAGTCCAGCCATGTCTCCGCGACTGTACAGAATAGAAGCTCGTTGGCGGCTCTCTGGACAACTACTAATAACAGAAATACAAGCTGTGTTGTACACGCCGCGCGTTAACTAATTATTCAAGACGAAGCAATAAGTTACTAAACGATAGAACTACGTGAGATTTATCTACGCTAGATCAACTGTACGAGTTCAAGGGCACAAACCAAATGGCGGCAAGTGGGGCAAGGGGGACGGGGAACAACGCAACACCGCACATTTCATAACTAAATAAAATGTAATAATCTACATCTAAAATGCCAACTGGTTCCTTTAAAACAACCCCTACTATAGGCTCATAATTAGCATAGGTCGCAATAATGTTCGGCTTTATAGGCCTACTGCAACGTAGTCAAATACAGTAGTCTAACGCGCCTACATTTTGTCGGAACGATTTACAAACTATTATTGGACAGAGTTCTCCCAGATTTAGCGCGAGATAGCGGCAGGTGATGGCGGCTTTGATCTCATTAGCGCGATAAGGGTGAAGTGGGGGTGGAGTGTCATTGCCTGCCTAACTCAACCTGCCACGTCCAAAGTTCGGCTACTTGGGCATAGGCCGAACCGTATTATAGGTCTATAGTGTAGGCCTAATAGGCCTAATAAAAACAACATAAACAAACAAGCTGTCTGGCAAGCGACCACCATACTAGCACTCAGCCGTTTATTGGTTACATTTTGGAAATTAATAATTTCTATTAACATTTTTTAAATTATCCATCTTCTATTGGATGAATTGTGTTTAGCTATTTGGCCATAGGTGTTGCTGGCGTCTGAGGACATGATACCAACGTCTGAGGATAAAGACACCAACAATGGCAGGCCTTCCGATCACTAATATTTTTTTCTAAATATCAACAGCTGCAACAAATGCAATAAAGAAGGCTATCCTTGCTCAAATTTAAAAACTGGACTTTAAGAGCTACGTTATACTTTATAAAAATTTTATCCCTTGGCTTAAATTTACAGATTTTACTTGAAAAGATTAAAATTTTAAGCAGGTCGATGAAAATAAGTGCGCTTCAAAATTGTAACAAAGGCTTGCTCTAGCCGGTGTAATTAACATTTAAGTTATTTATTACAAAAATACTCAAAAAGATGTAAACAGTAAAAGTTGATGTCCCACTTTTAAGCCGATAATTGAGTTAGGTCAACGCTGCCTAGCAACGGGCATTGTTAACATTTCTTTATGGTGTAATATTGCTTCCGGGTTTCCAATTTACGGCTAGCGGATTATATATAAACTTCTCAAACGTGTGATTCGTAGGATACCGTATTGCTACTGCCAACTTCAACTGCAGAGGGGAAATAATAAACGATCTACGGAGTTCTACTATGTCAGGCGCGCAAATAGCTGAAAAAATTAGCATCTCTCGGCTGACTCTCCGATCGTACCTGTCCAAGCAGCGCAGTGTGTTGTACAGCTGTGTGTGGACACTGACGGCCGTGGTCATAATCACAGCTATTGTAAAGACTTTCAATATCATCAGCGTTGACGAACGCACCCTAGCACAGGTTAGTCTCCAAGTTTTTGCGTGAGCGTACCCCGGTGGTCTAATTGCATAGCATTGTTGTCTTGTTTTTTTTAGCTCGTGAATATCAATGTATAATTCCACAATAAAACCATGAATATTTTCAAAGAGTTTACAATTTTCATTGAATATTTGCACAAAATGATATTACGACGCTTTATTATTAAATTTGATTTGTTTTTCGGAATGAGTAAAAACAACGCTTGCAACTTTTCTGGCTTTCTTTAATAAAATTTGAGCCCTACATACATTTATTTTTGCAAAGCCTTAACATAGCCCTAACCCTAACCTAGCCAAAATCCTAGCGCATCCCTAATCCAAACTTGCTAACCATAACATTAATTAGACGCAGTCGTGACCGTAGTTTACTGTTCATGTGCCGTGTGTACTCTGTGCTGCTGTTGCTCTTTCCGAAGAGCAGCCGTTACTTTTACTCAAATCTCTTTGCGAAAATTGCACAGAGCTGCTCGGAGCTGATCAGAGCTGCTCAGAGCTGCTCAGTGCTGCTCCGTTATTTGACTGATTGTTCCTCGTGGCAGGAGCCGTGCAGTTTGTTGCAGCTCGTCGAGCTGTCCAACATGTCGGATGCGCGCGACCTTGAAATAATGTCGTCGGTGGTGTTGGGGCGGGGGTCAGAGGTCGACCCGTGCAAGGTGGGGTGTGTGGGACACCCCAACGCGCGTGTTGTGCGCGTGGTGCACATCTCCGACACGCACGAGGAGCACGGCGACTTGGATATCCCCCCCGGCGACATCCTCATTCACTCGGGTACGCGCTAGCCCCTGCGGGCCGGGGAACCATGAAGCGGTTTGCCGTCCAGTGCTCCCCGGGCGAGTCGTAAAAGGTAACTAAATAAGGGGGTGCGGTCTGCGCGTTTCCCTCCGTACAAAATCGGATTGTAGCAATCTTTGTTACTGCATACAGTCCTTAAGCTCCCAAACCAAAATTATTGGGTATGCACTGGGCGTACGAGATTGTTCTTAGTCGATGCGTTACTATAATTATTGTGTGGACACATTCTGATCGCCTTTAGTGCAAATAAGTTTCATTCTATGTTCAATTGTTCATATATTCAGGGTTACGTTAAGACCTGATAAAACATGCATAGCTTTACACAGGTCTGCTTCTTCTAAGACAGGCATGAATAGTGCAGCAGCTTAGCTTTAAAAATTGTAATAGCAAATGATGTTAATAACATATTTATGACCTTAACATTGTTTTTGATGCCCGCTCGATGCATTTTTATTATATGTGTGTTTATTTGTCAGAAAACTGAAATAAATCAATGAGATACAAAATAAATCAAATTTAGCCTACTGTACAATCATACAACAAGCAGTAAGTTGCCAATGATACAGTCGCACTGTGTGCTTTAATATGCCTTAATGTCATACAGCTTTTGTCATTGATATGTAATTGTGTATATCGAACATGCTACGCTCAATACATAATTGACTTGGCGCTGCAGGTGACTTCATGAGCTACCGGTGCCTCGGAGGTAGTGGTTTTCTTGACGCGATGGTGGAGCTCGACAACTTCTTCCTCCACCAGCCGCACAAGCACAAGATCTTTGTGGCCGGCAACCACGATATGTGTCTCGCCGGGCAGCCGGTGGAGAGAATACGTGCCAGGCTGCCTAACGCCATCTACCTGCAGGATAACGCTGTCCTAGTTCGTAGTTTGTAGTTTGTATACTGGCAATCGAGGCTGAATCGTTCTAATTAATGCTAGATTAATATGAATAATTTTAATAAGATTATTATTAATATTGATATTTTGCATGCTGCTGCAGAGTTTTGTTCTTCCAGCAGGATTGCGATTTTAATTATTCATTGTTCTTTTTCTTTTGATTGTAAATCTGTTGCTGTTATTCACCTATAATTTCGTGTTCTTTAATTATTGTTATATTATTGATCTTGCAAAAAAGTTTGATGCTGCTGCGTCTTCTATTGTGTGTGTAATTGTGTGCAACTGTTGTTGTTTTTCAGTGCAATAGTGAGATTTTTACTAAATTACTATTACATGCTATTTTAATACAAACTTCTGTTACCATACTTCTGCAAAGTTCTGGTTTTTTCCATTTTATGGTGTATTATGTGTATTAAATACACATAGTCACCCAGCTACTGTTTCATGCCCAATGTGCTAAATTGTGTGATTCGTCACGTAATAGAGCATATGCTACAAAGAAGAGAGAGTTAGGCAGCTTCCTTTCCATGTTCCATGTTTGCAGCAAGTTAAGACTGTGCACAGGTGGAAGGTCTCAAGATTTATGGATCTCCGTGGACGGGGAAGCGCAAGTCACCAGCCAACGCATTTATTTGTCCGTACCCAGAACTTGGCAAATACTGGGTCCTAATTCCCAAGGACACCGATATCCTTGTCACACACAGCCCACCGCACAGGTAAGCTTTGATCTGTTGCCACCCAGAACTGGGCAAATGTTTGATAGCAAAAGTTAGAGAATTCAGTGGCTTTCAGCAGACACTGCGCCGAGAGGCACAAAACAAGCTACCGCCCGAATGCATTGCGCTATAGTATGTAATGCCGCATCATGGTCAATGCTTTACTATTTGTTCTACAATTTTGTAAAAGTGTTCTTAGACTGAAAATCATTTAATGACACGGTCAAATTCCTAGCACAGAGTTTGATATGTAGCTTGGATATGATGATGGTGATATGAGTGCTTGGTGCCGTGGCTGGAGAGAGTGCTGTGTGCTCCAGGATAATGGACAACCACGGAGGCATGGGCTGTCCGCTGCTGCGAGAACTCGTCCTCAAACAGATCAGGTAAGTCTGTCAAAAATCACAATTTAGCTGTTCAGTGAGAAACTATCCTTTATGTAATTTAAGAATGATTATTGCTGCTGCGTGCTTCTTTGTCAGAGATGGCTATGAGAAGCCTGATCGCTCATTCCTTATACCGAAGAATATATGTGCACTGTTCTTGCATTGCAATAAATACAATATTTTTTCACTATTCAGACTTTTCGTATACATATTTGACACTTGCAGTCGTTTTGTTGTTGTTTATTTATTTTTGGAAGCACAGCCAACTATTTATTGAATTTTTTGATTGACAGCTGTCACACTGTTGCCTGCAGGCCCCTGGTGCACATGTATGGCCACGCCCACCAAGGCCCCGCGGTCGCTGAGAAGCAGGGCGTGCTGTTCTCAAACGCCGCCCAGTACGGCCGCGACTCGGCGCGACCACTCGTCATCGACGTCTATGTGAGCGCGAGCGTACCGGCGCGCACCAAGACGTACCGGCCAGCCGTGTGGAGGGAGGACGGGGACCCTCAGGCCACGCCCTCTTGTGTCATAGTCTAAGAGCAGGATGGGGACCCTCAGGCCACGCCCCCTTGTGTCATAGTCTGAGCTGAGGGTACGATATAACCAATGCTACAGAATGTGGGCAAGATGCAGTTAAATACTTCCAGATTTTATGGTCTCATGTGCTGATGCTGGTCTTCGTCATTATATCTTAAATCTTATTTGTTCTGGACAGATTTTATCACTCGCAAATGATCAATGGCGGTTATCGTTGCGGGTGTTGGCGATGCGATGCGCTGGCGAATAGGATCATTGTTGATTATGGCCGACACTGTTTAGTCGTCTCAGAGATATTTCCTGTTTCTGCATTTATGTATTGGAAACCAAGACTATGGAACAAGAACTGGACCTCACATTAAGCATAGACAACGCTCACCGATCCGCCATCTTGCCGCTAGCCTTTACCTACATAAACTGAGTAGTAAGATGGCGGCTTTCTCTTTCTTCAGTGCTCTGCCACATGACAGGTCTGGTTTGGTGTCCAAAACTTGCATCTTATCTGATCTTCAGCCCTTCTCTTCATATCCACACATATGATTCCTTCTCAAGCAGGTTGTCTAACATTCCGGTACTTTGCCTTCCCGGTCCTCTCTTACACTCCATTCTTCCCTCCATCACCTCTCAACAAACCCTCTTCTATCATTACATGTCCAATCCAGTTTTTCTTTCTTCTGACTATCATTTCGATCATGGTCCTTGTTTCCCCCACTCTCCTCAATACCTCCACATTTTGTTACCTTCTCTGTCCAACTACCGGATGTCCAACTAACGGAACCAACTAATGGCGGCTTTAAGAAGTCAGTTTTGTAAACAACGCCGACATACAATGCGAGGTCCAGTTTCCAGTTTTCGAAAGTCTTTGATTCCGATTCGGACCCAACTATGTTGGTTTTGTGTGTGATTTGTATTTATTTCTATTTCTGCAGTGTGTTGTTTATTACGAACTGTTGTGTCAATTGTAAATGATAATGATAACCGTATGCTAGGGTTTTTTAATGTTTCAAATTTTTTACTAGCGTTCCGATCTATTGTTGCTCTGCTGCTGCGTGCTGGTTAGTGGACTTCCTGTCAGTTGTTCAATATCTTCATGGTTGTGCTTCTTCTTCACGGTACAACTCCTTAGTGAATATATGATTGTTGGCAAGCCTACATTGAAGGTTGTGCGGCTGCTTGTAATGAGAGCAATAGCTGTGCTTCCAATTATAGATTATTATTGACATTGCTTTGGACCGGTTACAGTTGAGCAGAAATTAAAATCATTTAGAGAACATTCGCCATTTTGTTTCTGTCTAAATTTTTGTGTCATTGCCTTTATCGCTTGATTCTAAAATTACTTTGAAATTGATGAAAAATCCTCTAAAAATAGCTGCACTCATCTTTGTTGCGTATTGCATTCATAATTATTGGTCTTAGTGTAAGAACATGAGTGAAATGTTTCAGTAACATAAATTCCATGAACGTCAATTTGTAATATTAGTGCTTTAGTTATTTTTTTAAGTCAGCAAGTTTTGGTCATCAATATGGCCTATTGATGTAAGTTGCTGTAGTGAGAACACTGAGATTTCCTATCATGGTGGCATATTGAATTCAGCAATAAATCTTCCATTGCTTATTAATACCCCATCGTGTCCTCTTTGATGTGATTCTCGGTGTAAGCTACACAGCCTACTGTACTAGAGGGGTTGAGGGGGTGGCACTCGCTCAAATGTCAATGCAGTGTCATATTGCTTATATTATTGGATATTTGTTATTAATGTGCGAACTATTTGTGATTGTAAGTAAATATACTGTTGATCTCTACTAATATCGCATTAATACCTCATTGGTTTTGCTGCATTATGGTGAAACAAAATGATGAAGAAGTCTTCAAAATAGCATCGTGCCAGACAGACTCGTCGAGGCTCGCTGCGTTTCGAGGAGGCGGCTGGAGTGGATGCTTTGCTAAGCAAAGTCACAGAGTCGCAAAGTCTAAAGTCGCAAGATTGCAAAGTCGCAGTTGCAAAGTCGCAAATTGCATTTTAACTGAAATATCCGACTAGGGGTTAATTCCCTAGTTGGATCCCCTTTCAATATTCACGTGCGAGTAAAGTGTTGCAAAAAGCGTGGGAGTCATGGCGCGGGAAGGGGTTCCAGGTTCACGGCTATTGTACTATGCTTGAATGCGTGCTCTGATTTGTAATTTGTAAATTGACTGTTTTATGTTAAATGTAAATAAGAAGGTGAACAGCTATTAGACTAATACACAGGAGCACCTTCTCCTAAGCCATTTTGATAACTATACTCTAATCTTGAATTTGGCCGAAAAATTTATTATAATTTCAACCTACAAAATGGAATAGTAAGTCCTCCCCCCTGAGGTACAATTTTGCCTTTGCGCCTCTCCCTTAGGCTAGTACGAATCTGAGACAAAGGTCAATGACTTGATTTTTGGCTTCAAGTTAAAAATCAAAAATCAAATCAAATCTGAACCTCTAGTTTTATCATTCTTTTTAGACACGCGTTACGTATTTGTTAACTGATTTGTCACTAGACTAACAAGATGTAAATAATTATCATTATTTATTATTGCCTCATTATCGCCCAATACAAATCTTTTAGCCTAATCTGTAACATAAGGCGGCCACTGGCATTAACAACGCAAATTTGATTGCAAAATAATAGTATCGTGGTTGGATGCAGAGTTGATGCGATATTGATTTGTTTTTAATTATGGCATCAACAAATTGTCTTGGGCTGGATTTTGGTTGTTCTTGCTCTAGGGTTACTTGATGTATTAAGTTGGCCCCTTAGAGCCCCAGGGGGCGCAGCACTCTTTGAAAAGAAGGGGGGCAGGATGGTGGACGTGTTAAGTAAAATCGCTAAATGTCGCCGTGCGGACAAGTACGAGGATCTGGAGGGGGAGGATGGGCTGAGCAGGGTCTGCCCTGCCGCAGCCATGCCCCCGTCCGTCGCAGACGCCGGGTCCCTGTTCTACCGACGCGGCGCCGCAGCTGCCAAGAGGGACGTCACTGCGCCAGCAAACGACGTGCCAGAGGGTGATACCCATTTCGTTGTGCTGCTTAGAGCGTCGGGTTAATTCAGATTTAATTGTTGTATGCAAATGAATTATGTATTGTAAACGCATGATTTAAAAAAATCTGAATAGTTCATCATGCTATATTGTACTGTAATTGAATTGCTTACGGTTTGTGAAATGTTAGTCGGTTGTTCAACAGTTCAAGATTTAGCTTCAAAACATTTAATTGCAGTTGTCTTTAATGTCACTGTGATACCATATGTAATGTTATGAATGTAAATGGCTGTGAGATTTTGAATTAGTGCCTGTGCTTGGTGCGCTGATCTGCATTCCCTTGCTGCAGGTTCCTTCACTGTCGACCATGCTGTCGATGTTCTCGGCTTCGGCTGGTTTCAAATCAAACTCTCCTTCTTCACCGGACTTGTCTGGGTATGTAGACTGAATGAATCAACTCGTGCTTTAATTGAATTGTATATTATTCGATATTTTGTGCGAATTCTTATCGGTAACCCTCGGTTTACCCATTAGTTGATGCCGGTAACCCGGTGATTGAGTTCAATTAATTTGCTGCACGTTGTTTTGTTCTAAGATGGCCAATGGTCATTACTGTCTTACCGGCGTGGTGTTCCAAGATGTCTGACATTCACTGTTGTGTTGTTCCAAGATGGCCGACGCGATGGAGATGATGATCCTGAGTATCCTCGGCCCAGCGCTCCACTGTGATTGGCTGGTGCCACCATGGCAACAGGCTCTCATGACCTCAGTGGGTCATTAGTGCCGACAGGCTTGGACCTTTAACCCTATCTCTATAGGCCGGAGTTCATTTATTATAATATTAAAATCTTTAAAGTTACGTTGTATTTTTCGTAAAAAAAGTAGGCCTATCGTAACTGGATTTTTTTTTGAAATAATTTTTTTTTTGTATTACTTAAAGAAATATAACATTGAATATATGGTGTTTGAGAACTTTGCAGTTTTTCATGTCGTTGCTTGCAGGTGGTGTTTGGTGGCATGATGCTAAGCTCGGGGTTTTGGGGAAAGTTCTCCGACAAGTATGGACGACGAACGGTATGGATGACATTGTTTTTTATTTTGAGGATTTCTTGCATCAAATAAACAACGAGCTAGTAAGGTATTTTTGTTTGTCGTTTATTTGGCCATTTGTTGCTGGGCGCTATCAACAAATGTACCTCTACCTGGTGTGTGGGTACCTCAGCGTACCCTGCTTGATCAGTTTTTTTCATCGTTACGCGCATCAGCTTGTGATTTCTGAAAGCATTAATTCTGCTTCACTTCTTATTACAGTGCACGATTAATAAAATATTCAATTTATTTTATATTTGAATGGATTCAAATACAACAAAGCTTTGAATACAAGAACATAGTTATAAACGATGCCTTGTATCTGATGAAAGGAGTCGCTGTTGTGTTACAAGTGCATGCTTGTGCGTGATGCAGGAGCTGCTGCGGTGTTACAAGCGCTGGCTTGTTGTGTGTGGTTCAGGAGCTGCTGCTGTGTTACAAGCGCTGGCTTGTGTTTAATGAACGAGTTGCTGCTGTGTTACAAGCGCTGGCTTGTGTTTAATGAACGAGTTGCTGCTGTGTTACAAGCGCTGGTTTGTGTGTGGTGCAGGAGCTGCTGCTGTGCTCCATGTTTACGTTCTTCTACGGCCTGCTCAGCGCGCTTGCACCCAACTACGTCTGGCTGCTCGTGCTCAGGGGTCTCGTCGGTTTTGGCATCGGCGGCGTGCCGCAGTCGTGAGTCCCCTTTGATGTCATTCTTGTTCAACGCGATATAGATGAGGTCTTCGTGCTTAACGTGCATATTAGCTGCATATTAGCTTGTGTTTCAAGAATATAAAAAAATTGGCATCTTTGTAGTGGACTAACGGTGGGTTGCTTGGCCACCAGGGCCTGATCTGGGCCTTGAAAAAAATTCGCCAAAAAACTCGCCAAAAGAATTCTTTTTTTGCCAGGCCATACTTTTTTTGTCAAATTTGTTGCACAGTTGTTCTCTTCGGGTGCACTGGAATATATAAAATTATTGCTCTGTTCATCACCATAAAGCCAGTTGCTGAGCCTCTAAAAACAAAGGATCAATAAAAACTTTGCCAAGGGCTTTCACCAAAAGGGAAAAAAATTGCCAACTGTTTCAAAAAAATATTTTTTGGCCGATTTTGGCAACTGGCAGATCGAGGCCTGGTTGACGATCATACTTAGTTGAGGATCATATTTGGTTGAGGATAATATTTAGTTGAGGATCATATTTAGTTGAGGATCATATTTGGTTGAAGATCATACTTAGTTGAGGATCATACTTAGTTGAGGATCATATATAGTTGAGGATGATGCTTAGTTTGAGGATCATGTTTAGTTGAGGATCATATTTAGTTGAGGATCGTATTTGGTTGAGGATTATTATATAGTTGAGGATTGTACTTGGTTGAGGATCATACTTAGTTGAGGATCATACTTAGTTGAGGATCATATTTAGGTGAGGATCATATTTAGTTGAGGATTATATTTAGTTGAGGATCATACTTAGTTGAGGATCAGTGCTGTGTTGCTCGCAGCATCACGCTGTACGAGTAGTTTGCTAGTATTCGCCAGGTGTAGACTTCGTGTGTTGTGTGCTGCAGCATCACGCTGTACGCAGAGTTCCTGCCGAGCAAGGCACGCGCCAAGTGTGTCGTCATGATCGAGGTGGGCCGTCAGTTATAAGCTTAAGCTTTATCAGTGTTACTTGTAGCTATGTAAAGCAAGCATAGATCTGAATTAGGCAGTCATGTCCTACTGTCTTAGCGGCGTATACTTTAATAAAATCGAGAATACAGTTGTTTATAATAATGTACCTTGAGTAGCTAAGCGTTTTAATTTGCTTTAATTTGCAGGTTTTGGAAAAATAAATACTGTCTTGGCAGCTTTGAGACTACAGAAATATGAGTGATTTCTCAATTGGTTCTTTCAAAATACCCTTGAAATTGGAAAAGCGTTGAAATTGAGAGTTGTTGGAATGTTGTCGATGAGTGTCTCAGCATTGTGTGACGTGTATATATTATTGGTTGTGAAGCAATAAATCTAATTTTGTTACAATAACTAACGAGTGATGCGGTTGTGCGTGTGTCGCAGCTGTTCTGGGCGGTGGGTACATGCTTCATCGTCCTTATCGCAGTGTTCGTGATGCCCGTGCTTGGCTGGAGGTACCTGCTCGCCATCGCAGCCCTGCCTCTGCTCTTCTTTTTCCTCGCCTGCTTTGTGAGTGGCTGGATCCGTCTCCTAGCTGGCCTGGCTTCTCTCCTTCTCGTTGTTTTTTGAAGCATTTGGTTTATTAGTTGTTCTTGTTTTTATTGGCATTCTCTGCAGTTTTTTGTTCCTTATACTCTTGGATAATTTCTATAATATTGGATGATGTGCGCTTGATATCATGCTGATGTCACTTAGATTTCACTGAGATATCACTGTGATATCACTGTGATATCACTGTGATATCACTGTGATATCACTGTGATATCACTGTGATATCACTGAGATCCCACTGAAATCATGGTACTCTTTCTAACTGTGCCAAATTGTTTGAATTCTGGTTCATATAAGTAGCTTTAAAGTTATTCTTTATTTTTTAGTTGCACGTGTCATTTCTGTGAACCTTTATCTTGTTAAGTACTCTTTTTCTCATTACTTGTATTCATGTCTCTATTGTTTATAGTCATATAGTCTATAGCGTTTTAAGTTTTGAATTTGAGATAAGAATATTATGAGACTTCACCTGTTGTTTAAATTCAATTAATGCGGGTCCCTTTCAATTTATTTTGTTATTATTAAAAGATTAATAGAATTTAGTTGAAGTGCGCTTGTTGGGGGGTCGTGTTGTGTAGTGGTTGCCGGAGAGCCCCAGGTTTGACATGGCGAGGGGCGAGCCCGAGCGCGCCCTTGCGACCCTGCGTCGCATCGCCCGTACTAACGGGCGAGACCTGCCCGACGGACGCCTAGTTGTGGACAGGGGGGAGGTGAGAACAGGGGGGGGTGAGGACAGGGGGGGGTGAGGCCAGGGGGGGTGAGGACAGGGGGGGGTGAGGCTTCATCTAGCGATACATTCAGAAAGTGGAGGCCATTAATAGTTGAAGCATTATTATGTGTGTTTTTTAATGTTGTTGACTTGGTTGATAGATTGTGTTTAAATCCAAAAAGTTTGAAAAAATGTTAGATTTTTTGTCAGATTGATTAAGTGTACTTGTTAGAAGAGATGATCTTACTTGTTTCTTGCAGGTTGATATTGCTTGCAAGTATTGCTTGTAAGTATTGCTTGCAAGTATTGCTGCATCCATTCGCTTGGAGCCAAATTTCCAGAAACAAAAAACGGTCGTGACTAGATTATGGATCACGGATTCGATTTTGATGAGGGAATCTATTATTTTTAATTATTGGCATACGCGAACAGCTGGGTAGCGGGGCAGTTTAGAGGGGTCAGGTGCTTGACCTCTTTGTGTGTGTATGTATGTCTGCGCGTGTGCTTGAATGTCTGTCTGCATGCGTATGCGTAGCCAGAGACGAGAGCGGTCAAGAGGGGTCAGGTGCTCGACCTCTTTGTGCCCGACCTTCGTCTCACTACCATCCTGCTCTTTGTCATTTGGTCCGTTCTTTTTTTTTCTGTTCTGTGCTATGAATAGATCAGCAAGAATAAGCAGTTGATGCTGCTGTATTCAGTTCTTTCGAGAAATGCTGCGTTAATGGCATATTTATAGAACAATACTATTTCACTCAGTCAGTCTCTCATGGACTTGTTAGTATACTGTAGCGCAGCTGGATTCAGAAGTTCTGTAGCTGTGCAGTACCTGATGATTGTCTAACGCTTTTATTTTACAATTTTGTAGAGCGGATGAGCAATATGTGGTGATGAATGTGGTCTTGTGCTGACTGGGTGTGGGTGTGGGTATCCTGTGTGTGTGTGTCCTGCGTGTGAGTGTCCTGTGTGTGGGTGTCCTGTGTGTGGGTGTGGGTGCAGGTGCCCTGTGTGTGGGTGTGGGTGCAGATGCCCTGTGTGTGGGTGTGTTTGAAAGTTCTCTGTGTATGTGTGTGTTCAGGTTCTCCAATGCGTTTGCGTACTACGGCATAGTGCTGATGACGACGGAGCTGTTTGAAGTGGGCGACACCTGTCACGGTTCGACTTCTTATTCTCATTCTATGCAGCAGAGCAACTGAAGGGCTTGAAGGGGTAGAGGCAACGCTATGGGATAAAATACTGTCTTTGTCATGTACAACTTACTGCTATTATAGCAGTATTAAATCTGTTATAGGGTATATAAACAAAGTTCTGTAATACTTGAGTATTACAGAATCTTGTTTATATACCATTTAACAGATTTATTGCAGGTTTGTATTTTGGCTTCGCCACTCAGTAGAGTATGTATTGTTGTCACCAGGTGGCAGCATGGAGCCGGGAGTAAAGCCAGCTGAGCCGGCCTGTCGGCTCGAGTGCAACCAGCTGTCAAGGGATGACTATGTGTATCTGCTGTGGACAAGCTTCGCTGAGTTTCCTGGTAACGCATCCACTTTGTTGTAGTACCGTACTTGAGTTTGTGAAGTAAAATCTTCTTTATTTTTTACCTTTTTTTTGTGAGTGTTTGTAGTGCAGGCCTGCTGATCTCATATCCATGTTGCTGCAGGCCTACTGATCACATGTTGCTGCAGGCCTGCTGATCACATGTTGCTACAGGCCTGCTGATCACTGTTGCTACAGGCCTGCTGATCACATGTTGCTGCAGGCCTGCTGATCACATGTTGCTACAGGCCTGCTGATCACTGTTGCTACAGGCCTACTGATCACATGTTGCTGCAGGCCTGCTGATCACATGTTGCTGCAGGCCTGCTGATCACATGTTGCTGCAGGCCTGCTGATCACGTTTCTCATCATAGAGAGACTCGGTCGTCGCTGGACCATTGCCCTGGAGTTCGCCGTCTTCTCAGTTTTTGTTTTCCTCGTCAACCTCTGCGTGTCAAGGTCAGTCTACCTCTGTGTGTCAAGGTCAGTCTAGCTCTGTGTATCAAGGTCAGATTGCATGCAGGAAAATAAAGCTGTAGAAGCTGTATATAACGGGCGGTCCTCAAAAACATTAACATTTAGTGCAGCATAATTTGTAAGACGCAAAATCACCAAATAACGTGTTGCAAAAATTTCATGTCTTACAGCGTATCCGGTGAACCGAGAATTTGCATGTTGATAACACGCAGTATTGACGGTGTGACCGTGCATGTGGTTGGTGCTATCAGTCACAGCTCTCAATCATCTGGTTGGTACTCAGGGCGGTACTGACGACATTTCTCTTTGTTGCTCGCGCGTTCATCTCCGGCGGCTTTCAGGCGACCTACGTCTACACCCCCGAGGTCTCTGGACTTTAATTCCTCTATATAAAAACTTTTTTTGTGCGTTTTTTTTGTACTCATAGTTTAGGGACCGTGCGTAGCGAGCCAATTCTTCGTTCCCTGGCCTGCAGGGGCGTTATAATAACGTCTACACCACAAGGTCTGTAGACTTGGACGTACAGTAGTGGACAATGATATGTGGACAGCATAAAAAAGAAAATATTTTTCATGACATTTCATTATTTGGACTATG
>JAQIWG010003621.1:0-17514 GCA_034695025.1 Chamaedrilus cognettii | reverse complement strand
TCAACCAATCAAAGCAGTATCACCGATATTACTTGTGCGATAATTCAACCAATCAAAGCAGTATCACCGATATTACTTGTGCGATAATTCAACCAATCAAAGC
The DNA here is from genome assembly GCA_034695025.1 of Chamaedrilus cognettii. Classification (NCBI taxonomy): domain Eukaryota; kingdom Metazoa; phylum Annelida; class Clitellata; order Enchytraeida; family Enchytraeidae; genus Chamaedrilus; species Chamaedrilus cognettii. The sequence continues at coordinate 17,411 of JAQIWG010003621.1, read as the reverse complement.
AGTATCACCGATATTACTCGTGCGATAATTCAACCAATCAAAGCATGTAGTAATAAACAATTCAGCGCTCCGAGACCAAGCAAATAACTGCATCCCTCTCCTATCAATACCATACAATCTAACCTAGAAGCTCTGGGATGCAAACCAATTCTACTTTCGCCGATCTACAAGGCTCACCTTTCTCAGAGACGATCTTCCTTCCATGCCGCGCATCCATCGAGTACAGCTTGGCTACAAGCAGACGCTGAAAGCCGAGCAGGAGGGTGAGCGAGGCCGAGGAGGAACAGGAGTCGGCTGGGCCCCCACCCAAGCCCCCTCGCACCCGCTTCAAGTCTGAGAAGTCGTCCTGAGCTCCCTCGTCCTGCAGGCGTTGTATGGTACACAGCGATGCATTTCTGCGCAGAACAATATAAAACGACTCTTCTTTTTATTTGCAATATTTTGACACATGGTAGGACCCTAGCATCATCATCATCATCTTCATTTACGGTTTACATCTACTTTTTCGTGCTAGCAGAGGTTGAATGTTTTGCAAGATGAGACTTCCCATCCATAACAAATAATAGAATTTAATTTTTAAAAGTATTCTTCAAGGAACAATAATATGCTTATTTGTTCACACAAAAAGTGTAGCAAAAATACCCACAAGCACAAACGCAACTTTCAAGATAAATAAGTAAGCCAAAGATTAATAACAATGATGCCAATATGATCACACAGACTACAGTGATCACAGTAATGCGAATTTGCAAATCTTAGGACATAGTTGCTTCAAAGTATTCAAATATGCACTGCTTATATCCATAAGCATTAGGCGGAAAAGAGAAATCATAATTATTGAATCAACATTCAATTCAGCCAGCTTGTACAATTTGCAGAAAAAAAAAAGCGACAAATCTCACCGAAATAGTTGCTGCACGAGCTGCAGGAGGGGTACCGCAGTCCTCTCATCTCCCCCGGCCCCCTCGCCCTCCCCCTCCGCCCCGTCTTCTTTGTCCCCGGTCTCGGCAAGGAGCAAATCGTCACCGAGCCTAGTCCCGTCGTCGACGATGCCCTCGACGGACTTGACGCAGCCAATGGCAGCGGTTTCTGCTGCTTTATCTGGGTCGAGGTGCTCCTTCTCCGTGCTGGCTCGCCTGGCTCGAGTCTGGGAGGGAACAAGGCAGTTTGCTTAAAACTTAGCCTATAAACTGTCATTTACGTGAAGAGGGCAATGCAGGACCAAAAATTAAAAAAGAAGGTATGCGCAATACACTAAGTGCAATATGAAGCGTTGTGGTATAAAGATTATATACTAAATTATACGTCCACAAGATCACATACACGATCACGTAGATCTACAAGTTAGAAATAAGATCAAACAGGCCTACAAAATCACATACAGGATCATACAGGCCCACAAGACACATAAAATATCGCATTGATGTACAAGATTACATACAAGAGAACAAAAGCCTACTAGATCACATATAAGTTCACATCAGCCTATGAGTCACATGCAAGATGACACAGGCCTACAAGTCCGGCACAAGATTACGTGGGACTACAGGTTAATGAACGAAATGATAACGCAACCACAAAAATCGCACAGTACGGATATCTACAGTAAATTACTACGTACTGTATAGTAATTTCTAACCAAAGGCTTCAAGCTACATCAAACAGAAAATCACAGCAAAAATTAAAACGATGACCGCAAAACTCAAGAATTGCCACAAGACACGCACAACAATCGATACAGAAGACAAAAAAGACAAATTCGCAACGGCCACTCACGCGAGTCTCGCGCCTGAATGCCGACTCAAAGGAGGACTCCAGTCCACCGTCTGCCATCAGACTGGTGACGAGCAGATCTGTCATGAAGCGCTGACCGACACTCAGCGCCACAACATCCCTCGTACCTGCAACACATCATACCGAAAACACGCTATCTATCAGTCGGGATATGTCTCAGAGCTGTTGAATATTATACCGCAAACACCGTAACACTCAGGGCATTCCTCTTAGCTGTTTTAAGACCCATATGCCATTAACGTCCGAGCAAACAAAAAATGTAAATTAACGAGATTTTTTAGCCACATATAGAGTGAGTGATACCTGACATCCATATTTCAGCAGTACAGAAAACAGAGCACAGGGCAACACTCATTGAATCTCGTACCTTTGTACAGCAAACTTTATCATTGTATGACATGCGATATAGAATAAATGATTGAAAAAAATTGAAAAAAGTACTCACCGACGGCTGGGAGCAGAGACGACAGAGCCCTGGCCCTCTCCTCCCCGGTGGGTAGGAGCACAGACCAGCCGCGCTGCAGCACCGCCTGCGCTGCTCGCCGCACCGTCGCGATGACGCCACTGTTGCTCGCGAGGGCGATGACGCGCTGACGCAGCGCGGAAACTAGTCCTCCCCCCGGACTGAGGCCGAGGGTCGGCGGGCTGACGTTGTGACACAGCGCTGCGTGCAGCTGCAGCGTACGACAAACCAGTTTTCGTTTTGGGTTTTTTTTTGGGGGAGGGATGCTTTATAAACGTGTGTCAAAATATTTAGTTAGCCAGCCAGCCAGCCTGCCAAGCTGTTGACTAGAGCAACAAAATTTTTGCCATTTGCGGTATATCGCACTGTAGGCCGTCCACAAAAATATTTTCTTTCACTGTTTGACACACTACGCGCTCAGCAGCCGCGACAAATTTGTACTGCTCGCTAAGTAGTGTTAAGGATCATGTGTAGTAACAAAGACTATTACAGTCCACAGAACTGCCCCAACTTCTTAAGTCGCCTTTCATGAATTGCCTGGAAAACTCTGGGCTCACCTTTTACCCCAGTCTGCAGGGGTGAATATCATAGAAGATGGCACAAAAGAGTGATAGCAGAGACCTGTAGGTTGAGTAGGTTGAGGGCCGCCACAGCCAAGCACTCCTTGTCCTGAGTGGGGGGCCAGTCCGTGCGCCCGTCCACCCACTCCATCACCTCCCCCAGCAGCAGATCCAGCTGCTCAAAGGTCGCCGGCGTAACGTCGACGAGAAAGGCTACGCGCAACCCCACCGCTCCCAAACTTTGAACTCCGCCCGACGTCCAGAGGAAACTCTGTACGACACAAGCCCAAAGAAATTAGTAATTGAATTGCGTTAAATTAGACGAAGATACTACCATCAGATACTGGTATCAGTACCAGTAGTGAAAGAGTTTTTACTGCATTTAAAGGGCTAAAGATTCTTTTAATAGTGAATTATATTTACATACATAATATATTTCATTTTATTTACTACGTTCATAAATATCATTTACAAATTATGCAGAAAGTCTAAAATATAATTTAAAACATGTATTTTTGCACAATTAAATTTAATTTTTTAAGAAATACAATGAATATTAGAATCTCAAGGGGTTCTAAATTGTGCAAAACCGTCCGTACTGAAACCCTTCATTGCTAAAATTACTATTCATTCATACCAGTCATTAGTTTAGAACAATTGAATTACCCCTGCAGAGCCGCATGTGACCCCCACCACACTCCTACACCCATTAACCACCACCGGTCGGCCCAGGGGAGCCCCCCTATCGCCCCCCCTAACCCAGCCGTACACCTCCCCATCCTCAGTCACGGCCAAGAGGGACGACGGCCCGACGGACAGGTCGATTAGGCGCTTTCCCCCCGAGGGCGGTTTGACGAGGATTGGTGGAGGGAGGGGGTCATCGCCAGCGGGAGAGTGAAACTGATCCGGGGGCTGAAGGCCCCTGTAAAAAAGAAATAGGTCGCTAATTTCTCATAGTACTCCAAAACACTGAAATTAATTTTTTTCTTTTTTAATTCAGATTACATAAAGTTGATGATTTGCCTGAAACTTTCATTAGCCCAGTCTATTACCATGCCAAAAGGAAGATAGACCAAATATGAAGCTTACCTTGTACATCAAGTCTTGTCTAACGAGATAATGCTTCCGAACTACAGAAATACTTTCAATCACAAACAATATATGTCTGCAAACTTCAAAAACGTGATTTTTGACGCAAACGACATAGCCTGCATCACTGTACCACAGATAGATGGCGCCGGTACGCGTCAACGCGGCTGTGACCCCTGCGCAGCAGGTGAAGAGTTGCGTCACCAGGTGGCCGTGCAGAACGTCTGTGCAGCGCAGGGGCCGCGGCCGATCGCCGGCCGCCGATGGGGAACGCATGCGCCGGAATTCTCCGTGCGACATTGCGTGCAATACACCTGAGCACGAGTTATACACTGTAAGGATAACTGTTTGAAGGTAAGGATAAATCATCACACACAAATGCATATTTGAGGTGGCATTCCCCGCTTAAGCCGGGTAGGCTATTTGCAGTATGCACATTCACGCTCAACTTTACCCTATCCGTCGCAACCACGCGACTTGGTCCGTTAGCTTTCATGTCACAAATGTGACGTTCCTTCAAGTCATTTCTGGTCTCCCTCTACGTATTTTTCGATCCGACTCATGATCGAGGCATATATGCAGTCAACCGATTGAAGCGTCCATGCGTTCACATGAGAGCAATCAAACATGGCGAATTGCTGCAGCGCAACAGGCAAAATTGTTAAATGTATCAATTGACAGGTAGCTTTTGAGGGGATTGTAATCTAAGGGCCGTGTGTAGTAACGAAGTCTATGACAGTCCGGTTCTGTGAAAGATGGCCACCACAGAACTGCTCCCCCTTCTTCAGTCACCTTTTACGACTCACCCGGGGGAGCACTGGGCCGCAAGTCTGTTCTTTGTTCCCCAACTTCCTGGGGTAAGATAGCTTTGATGACGTCACAGAAATATTTGCATATACTACATACTACTACAAAGGACGCACCTTGACTTGTAAGTATCAGAGTGGGTGTGGTGGCTGATCCACACGCCACATCGACAACGATGTGCCCCCTTAGCGCTCCCACGCACAGCGGCGCCCCCTCGTGCCCCCGCTCCTCGCCCCCCAGGCCCCCACCGTACAGCCCCCCCCACATGTAAAGCTCCCCCGCGCTGGTGACTGCCGCGCAGTGCACAGCTCCACATGACACGCGCGTCACGTGTTTGCCAAACAGCGACGACATCGGGGCGGCGGCCATATCAACCTCACCCGCGCTGCAGCAACGGCAGCACGACTTCGGATCATTCGTGCGTACGCAAAATGACTCGTAATGGTGCTACAGGAAATCGGCTTGGTTATTAATCTCTCTCTTCAGTGCTCTGCCACATGGCAGATCTTTGGTGTCCAACACTTCCACCCTATCCGATCTTCAGCCCTTCTCTTCACATCCGCATACGATTCCTTCTCAAGCAGGTCGTCTATCATTCTGGTACATGGCCTTCCCGGTCCTCTCTTACCCTCCATTCTTCCCTACATTACCTCTCTCCACAAACCCTCTCCTCTCATTACATGTCCAATCCAATTTTTCTTTCTTCTGATTATCATTTTGATCAGTCCTTGTTTCCCCCACTCTCCTCAATACCTCCTCATTTATTACCTTCTCTGTCCAACTAATCTTGTCCATTCTTCTCCATCCCCACATTTCAAATGCTTCTATTCTTCTGATGCCCTCCTTCTTGATTATTAATATCATTGTTATTACGACTAACCCTCCCTGTAACTCAGTAGGATGTATACGCGTGCGGAGATAAAGATCGAAACCTTACGCAACAAACACAGCAATTTATCCCAATGTTGTCCTGATGACGTCATAGTAATATATCTAAAGTTTGTGTCTTTTTGAAGCGGCATTTCTACAAAGTTCATTACACGTTCACCGCAAGTTCTACAGCCCTGGTCTACTATATGGATTCATGCAGCTTCCAGTGAAGCATCTGGCCACGCTGACACAGCAATATTCAATCAGCAAGCATCTTACATCGAAAAGAACAAAAAAGGAACAATTTCAGAAACAACAAAAGGAATATTTAACGTTTTATCACAACATTGAGCAAGTATTTGACTGCTGCTAAATTTGTACCAGGGTTAAGTTATACTTCAAAAATCGACTGACCTGCCATCCCTGGGCGACCGATGCGAGACAGTGCTGCTGAGAGAGTCGCACGTGTACACAATCCCCTCGGACGACAGAGCGACAAACCGTCTTACGTCTGTGTTGACTCCAAGTTTCACAATGTTCTTGTCATCTAGTCCGGGCACCAAGCTGGGCATCTGCAGTTGGGCAGCCTCTGGTAAACTCTACCTCCCGTAAACCGAGGCATTTAAAATTGCATGCAGATCAAAGCTCCCCTGGCGAGTCGTAAGAGACGATTAAAGAAGAGGGAGAGGTTCCCTACTTGCCCGGAGGCACTGAACCGACTGTAATTTAGTCTTTGTCGCTGCACAGATTCTATTAATTGAAAAAATTTCAACTATCATGCAAACTGTCTTTTTTTTATCAAGTGAATGCTTGGTGAATGCTGCTTCAGTATAGGATCCCATGCAACTACAACAGCAACTATAACACTCTAACAGTAACTATATTGATCATTTTTTCAGGCTTCCCAGCTGCTGCATGCACTTCACCCTAATTTAGGAGTTGTTACTTAACCACCGATATCTTACACCGCAACCATCTTTATTTTGTACGCATTTCCCACCATATGTACAATGATCCAAAAAGTATAAGAAAAACAAAAGTAGCGTGTCTGCTGTTTCAAACCAATACATTTCAAAGCAATACGACGACGGCGACCTGCGTGTTCATTCCGCTGCTGCTGGTCCGATACACCTTTCCGTCTCGCGTTAACAAGACCAGCCCAGAGTCTGCGCCCCCGCTGCATGCAACCTGCTGCACCTCCCCCACATCCTGGCACCAGGCTATCACCGAGACCGGGCCACCGGCGGGGAAGGGAGAGGGGCTCAGGCTGTAGACCTCCTGAAGGCCTGAAGACGTTGCGGGCGTCTGAGCCAGGAAGTCACGTGCGTTTATTTTTGTTTTTTTCCACATTTATTACTTCATCACAAATGTCAATAAAAGCATCAATTTCACAATCATCAATTTCATCCATTTTTTCTAGAGTAGAAAAAATCTACAAAAGGCATGCTATGCCTTAGCCTAACCTTAAAACTAACTAACTAACCTCCTTTTTATCGTGTAAGCTGTTAATGTCCATCTTTTCACACAGGTTTACACGTTTTCTCCTGCCATGATCAGGACTGCTGGAGCTGGGTTTTTATGGCCAGCCCTTCCTGACGCCAACTAAATAAATAATTATCTGGCACGGGGTTAGCAGCTAGCGACTCTTGTGTGTTTAACAGGCTTGCTGAAGGTCCTGTAATGCATGATTTCATAGTTGCCGGCGCGGGGACTCGAACCCAGGTCCTCAGGACTGCAAGTCCGACGCCTTAACCACTACACCACAGCACCTAACCCTAACACATCAAATATGGCAAAATTTATGGTAAAGTACTAATATTATCTAGCAAAGACGAGTACAATTAAGAAACACGAAAACTAGAAAACCAAAATAAATAAAAATGAAGAATATCGCCGCAAAAGCGCCAGTAACCTAACTCAAAACCAAAGATCAAATAGTCATAATATCAGCAAAAAGTAAATAATAGAAGAGAAAAAAGAACTAAACCCTATCATAATACTGGAACATCAGATCAGAAAACTCGGTTAGCCAATGCAGAAATTCACGTATGTGACTAGTCCAATGCACGTAACAAGGAAAATGATTACGGTGGCGTTGGTATTGTTCGTCTCTGCAGTAGATATAAAACGTGTTCAAACTGCTCACAATTCAGCGCTACATAATGCTAAATTGTGGCAATGGCATAAATAATGGGTGAGTTTTCACAGCATGGCCAGATGACTACAGTAAGCTTATTGCATTTGAAATCTTCGTCGGAGTTTTACTTGATTTGTGGTAAAAAAATAATATCTAAATGCACCGGGCCATTCAAGCGTCAACCGTGTAAATATTTCAACTAAATTTTATTAATAATTAATACCTCGTTGGTTTACTACGTTATAGCGAAGAAAAACGATGAAAAAGGCTTCAACATAGCGCCGTGCCTGGCGGACTCGTCGAGGCTCACTGCGTGTCGAGGAGGAGGCTAGAGTGGATGCTTCGCTAAGCAAAGTCGCAAAGCCGCAAAGTCACAGTTGCAAAGTGCATTTTTACTAAAATATCCGACTAGGGGTTAAGTAAGGCAGATTTTATAGCCTGAAATTACACCCATTAACTGCAGATTAGTACCTTGGAGAGATGGGGTGGGGTGGGAGGGGGCAGGAGGGGGGCGGCGAGCTGGTCGAGGTAGGCCAGCAGGATGACCGCAGACTTCCGCAGGTCGACGGGTTGAAGGTCGTCCTCCGGCAAGGTAAGGTACCGCAGGAAACACTCCGTCGGACTCACCGCACCGATCTGATTCACAACATCAACCAGTTTACAGATTTGTTCTTTGATTTTTGTGTAGTTTAGAGACCGTGTGTAGCACACAAGGGCTACATATAGTCCGATGCTGTGCAAGAGAGCTGGCATAAAACCGCTCCCCTTTCTTTAGCCGCCTTTTACGTCTCGCCCACGGAGCTATGGGCTGCAAGTCAATTCTTTGTTCCCCTGCAGAGGTAACCCCGTTCACACAGACAGCGAGGCGTGGCGGTGTAGTTTAGTGGTCAAGGCAACGGCCGCGAGTTCTAGAGAACTGGGTTCAAGCCTGGCAAGTGTAGCGGCAGCCACCATGAAATCATGCGTTAGAGGCCCTTCAGCATGGCTGTTAAATACACAAGTTTCGCTAGCGCTTAACCCCGTGCCAGACTATTATTTATTTAGTTGGCGTCAGGAAAGACATCTGGGCAAAAGACTCAGCTTCAGCAGTCTTCACCATGGCGCATGAAAACATGCGAGAATAAACGACCAAAATCAAAAAGTCAGTTAGTTCTCAATAATGAAATACATAAACACTCGTCTCAAAATCATCACGCACATCTTCAATCTTTCCGCCTGACTGTCGATCCCCCCGCGCCCTCAACATCCCCTCGAACCTCCTCAGTAGCGGCAAAAGTGGAGCCGACGTCAGCACCGGTGCGCTGAACCGATTATCCCTCTCCTCCGCACCCCCCACCGCACTGCCCCCAGCGCGCCGCGCGGCACGCCCCCCAGCTGGACGCGGGGGATCGAGGCCAAGGAGCAGCAGGGCCCCCCCCAGCAAAGCGCTGAGGGAGGCGCGCTGCACGGAAAGTTCCAAAAGGAGGGCGAGGGCAGTCTGTTGGTCCTGAGAGGGTACGCGCGCCGGGCGGGGGGGGGAGCAGGCTACCGCAGCCGAGCCATTCACATCACTGCAGAAACGGGGATTTTACATTTTCCACATAATTTCCTGTTTCTTTTCATTTAGCTTAGAATAGTTTAAAGAAACTATTCTTCATGGATACGTTACATTCTGTAGTCTACTTCATACAGGGAATGTATGGAGCAATGTCCACACAAGTTTGATAGCATTTCAGCGCAATGAGTTTGAGGTATAAAAGCAAATGCTAAGTTACGAATTGCTCATTAAACACTTGCTCTGGCTATCCCAGACAAGACTACACCATCCGAGGAGTAAAATAACTGCACTGTATTCATTCACCGATTGCGCAATCAAAAATCAAAACGCCCTCAAAAATTGATCTAAACGCATGCAAAGAAACACTATAAACATGCGTCATATCGCTAACGAATCGCAACAAGAATCCAACCGGCTCACCCCTCGATTACGGCTCTCAGGAACTTAGCCGACCGGTCGACGACCTCGAGCCAGACCCCCGACACGCCGGACTCGTCGAAAAGCGTCGCCTCGGGCAACGACCTGGGGGGGCACAGACGTAGAATACTACCGTAATACAAATAATCCGTCCATAAATAAATAAATACGGCGCGTTGCTTCGTCGTTAATTCGAGGAGAGAAAACAAAGGATCAATTTTAACAATATTTAAAGAAGCGAACGCGCGCATACAATATACCGTAACGATGATACTAAATATATTATAAACCAAGTAAAATATTACTGCTGCATAAAAATCAATAGAATGTGTGTCACAGATAAGAACTTGAGATTGCTATACAGTTGTAACTGAAGGCTAAGCAATTAATTCTAGAGCGCAATAACTACCATATTACAATTACTGCACCGGGTTCTTTCGTTAATCATTGCTTTTTCGTACATCGTGTTTTTCGCTTACGCGCGGGCTCGCGCCTATGTCTAACCCTAATATCCGTACCCACCGCTGCGGGTTAACCTCGAGTTGGCTCAATCGGAGAGTCGAAAGCGACCGTTGTCAACCTTCTATGCCTAGCGTGACGTCACACAATCCGCCGATTGAGTCAACTCGAGGTTTCGCAATCACGGGTACGGATATAAGCTTATTGATGTTAGACTACGCTTCAGATTTATATCATAGGAAAACTACTGATAAATTGAACCAAAGAAAACGCCAGTACACGGAACTATAGGAATAGAACAGTTCCAGATGCGCACTCAATGTTTAAAACTTATCACTACTAGTACCGTAAGAACTTTGACATTAAGTACTAAAAATGGCTGCCAACGAAGCGGCAAAAATCTATCAACGAGTAACAAGAGGCATTCGCGCGTGAAATATAAGTAAATTTAAAAGTAAAATCAAAAACAAAAAGCGCCGACCTCAGTGCGTCCAGTGACTCCTGCAAGAGCTCGCTGCACAAATCCGCGTCCTCGCCCGAGCGCCACGCGCGGCGCAAAAACGCAAACGCAAAACTGAGCGCCGCGCGCGAACCCACGCGCGCCAGACCAAACATCGGTGGATCTGGTGGCGGGACGGCTGCTGCAGCGGCGGCGTGGCTGAAGAATACACAGCAGCAGTTAACCTTAAACTATGAATAGACAGCGATGATTTTTTTATAGGAAAGACATGATATATAAGGACCCTAAAAAAAACATGATCGCATTTTTATGTAAAAATCTCATTTTTTTCCATTTCCCCCATATTTTGATATTTCCGAATTTCAGCATCAAATTGCACATTTTGGCATAAACTGGTAACACAACTTTCTAAATATATATGTGATCACACTTTTATGCAATCATTAGCAACAACTTCTAAGAAAACCTACCGTCTTTAAACGAGACCAATTCAAACAACTTTGTTTTCAATTCTTTAGACTGAGGGTCGCACTAGTGGTTAACGAAATATGTTAAGACAAGACAGCCTCATTAGCAAAATACTAATCCATCCACAGAATTGGATAATCATCATCAAGGATAATTTATTGTTCTAGTGGGTGACGGGAAAGGGATCCGGCCGTAAAAACACGGCTCCAATAGAATAAACGTCTACCTCGCGTCTACGTGGACGCGCCGTTACAGTCTTGCCTATTGCGCATTAGCACGGACGTCAAAAAACGATCATCGTCATTTCTTATCTTTTATCAGCATGTTACTACTATCCAAGACCTCTTCCGCTTGGTCGGGATCAGTCGCACCCGCTACATGTAAGGAGACTTACGAGCTACTTACAACTCAAACAATCCCCTGCAGGCCGGAGAACAAAGAATCGGCTTGCGGCTCAGAGCTCCCCGGGCGAGTCGTAAAAGCGACTAAAGAAGGGAGAGCGGTTTTGTGTGGGCTCCCTTGCACAGAACTGGACTGTATAGTCTTCGTGCTACACACGGTCCCTAAACTACAAAAAAGAAACAATAAATAACTCAACAACTTAACCATATATTTGATCTCTCTCAATCTGTCTGAGTAGATCCACAATCTCCTTTTAAGTCATTGACTCTTATCAGCATTTCTTCCACAGACCTTTTCTGCTTGCTGAGGTTGGCCTGCAGGTTGAGCTTCTTCCTGATCGGAGACCGCATGCGCAACGGCCTGTGACTGGCGACCGCGACGAAATAGCGTCTCAGCACAAACAGCCTGCGCTGAAGCAGCGCGAAGGACCGGGCCGACGCCCCCGCGGTCTGCAGCACTGCCTGCTGGTCGCGCAGCACGGCCTCGAGGCATTGACTCAGCTCGGCAGGACCTGCGATGAGCACCAGACTCCAGCTATATATCACGGGGAATATTTGAAATTTAATCGCTGCCATAAAACTAGGGGCATAAATAGGTTAAACCTCAAGACTTAGTATCTAGGCTCAGCTAGTTTACATTCTTTATTGATATGTAAATAGATCAAATCTTTGTTCAATATTGGATTTAGAAGCAGACCTAATCTTCAATCATTGTTTATTAGATTTGAAAGTAGATCTAATTTCCATTGTCGACTCAGAGCTTAAGTCAAAAAAAATAATCCCTATTTTTACGGATTTGATCTAATTTTCAGCATTTTTTGGGACTTAAAACTAGGATACGTCACTATCGTTATATTTCAGATATATACACGCCCCTTGCCCAGAAGCCCACATAATTATAAACAAGCAACTTATCCGCGGCTATGCGCATAACTATTAGATATATATTATAAGTCACACACCCACCGGGCTGCCTGCCCCATGTCCACGCATCGATATGCGCCATTGCTCCAATCGTTCCCCTCCCGGGGGCCTCGGACTGAGTCGCTACTCCATCGACCCCCCCCGAGGAAACCACGGCCCGTTCCTCCTCGTCGGGCTCGGCGGAGTCCAGCTCCTGACAGTCCTCGCAGCTGCAGCCGTTGGTCGGGCCGCAGTGACCATCGCAGCAGGCGCAGCTTAGCACTCGCTGACCACAGTAGTAACGCCCGCCCTCCCCTGCGCAACATCATTATCATCATCATTTCCGTTTCCCCGTCCATCTTTCCGAGCTAGCACACATTGGACACTCGCAGCCACGGTCACACGTCCTCACGTGCCGTGACCCCGCAAAAGTACATTGGAAGACTGATGGGACTTCGGGCACAACGTCATACGATATATAAAAAATAACAAATAAATTAGGTCTGGGAGCTTGCACGGTGAAAGAGAAGGTAAAATTAACAAATTATTTCGGAGGCCAGAGAATGAATTTACACACAATTTGTTGCGGTCATTATAGCGGGAGATAAAGAAGCAGGACGAAGAGCAGCTTACCCTTCTTGACACGAGCCCCAGCCTTGTTGCATCCAGCCTTGAGAACCTCTCCATCATTGATGAGTTCGTTCCACAGATGACTCAGTCCGTCGCTCGTAAAGGCCGTCTGAATGCGCAACAGATTCTATGTTGAACATAGAGTCATAATTTTATGATGTTTGCAAAATGAGAAACAACCGTGGTAACAGCTCTAGACATCAAATCTACCACAGCTAGTTCTAGTAATACTAATATTAATTAATAATAGTCCAGTGATTCAACAGAATAATCTCATATGTTCCGCTGTTCACACAGCTTGAAATTTGTATGCATCTTGATATAATGTCTGCGTGTGTAAGTATAGACTGCACAGCATCACACAGTTGTACACAGCATTGTTATATTGTAGGAAGCAGCATCCTACACTTGGTAGCATCGTTATACCGTAGGCACATGCATTTAGAGGCGCAGATTATAAATCCAATACGCGAAAGATTACTACATGTAGAACACAAATATAATTACAACAAAAAATTATAAATTTTTGTACGTATATAGCAATGTCACACAGCCTAGCATTGCGTCCACATAACAGACTATAGGACAAGATGAACTATAGACCCATTGCACAAGAGTCAAGATCCTACAGATAATTGTCAAATGTGCTGCATGGGGACACATCACTGCCATGGCCGAAATGGTACTGCATCCTTGCATCCTATCGCAGCATGGCTAATAAACTAGTAAAGCGTTAGCTCAAGTGTCCCTGCAGACGATGTTACGGTCATTAAATTTCTATTATAAACTACCGCGTTGCCTAAATAATTGTTCAAGCCGCGCCAGTGTTTTCAGGAGTTTTAGCTGCATCTCTAGATGCAGCTAACTAGTAGTTACCTAACATGTAAGCTCAGTGCTTCCACTTGTCAACCTGGCAGCCAGGTTATTAGACCCTCTGCCACGTAATTGCCAGGCAGTCAATTCTGCCAGGTGAAATTACCTGGCACTGAAGGTCAACGATTTTTTTGTTAAATGAAATTTTAGATATTTTGTTGGTGAAATATGAAGAAAAAAATATGTTGATATTGTATAAAAGTGAGAACGAGCTTCATTGTTAAGGACTGTCCCCCCCCCTCGCTCATAAGCTCTGCACTGAAGAGAAAAAATTGGCAATGATTGCAATGCCATGTAATACATGGCAATGCCAGGTAACTTTTTAACGGTTGCCAGGTTAATTGATGAGGGTTAAGTGGAAGCACTGTGCAAGCTACCAGAGTAGCTTGAAGCTCAAGATCAATGGAGATCAAAATCTGCTGGGGAGATCAGTATTTTGATACTAATACCCATCAATCATCGATCATTGGAGAGATCCGTTATTGTTAGAACCTGTATGTTGATCTTGATCCAATTCGAGTGAAGGCGCGGCTGGGGGCGAAGCGTCGCGTCAAAGAAGTCAAACATCGCGTGTGATGCCACTGATCGAATCCAGCAAAATCTTGTACGCAAAAAATTTCATTTCAGCTGAAACGCCCAGTAGCAACTAATCTATTAATTGTTTCGAAATATCAATTGTTTCTATTATTCTACTAATGTTTACGTATGGGGTAAGGGGTATAGGCTTGCAGGAGAAGGGTACGACATCGCTGTCCCGGATTTTAATTAGGGTTTAGGTAGGATATCAATTTAGAGAAACGTCGGTTATACAGTAGAATTTCTGAGTCCGTAGGGTTTCGCCGACCTGGAAATCACAGACCAGAATAACATCGAAATCATCGACCAGAGCGGACCGGTAGCCTAGGCTCACGATGTGTACACAACTGGCCTGCCAGAACTGAGCCTGGATCGGTATAGGCCTACCCGGTAATTTGATTGTTTGCTTTGCGTTATGTAATCAACACGCACACGACCGATAGCATTCTCGCAGTGAACCGTGAACTACCCACCCACCCCCCACCGCCCCACCCAACCCCAGCCTGGCACGATAGCACCGCCGGTTTAATTCTTTGCTTCCGGTACATAATCAACACACACAACGGCTAGTAGCATTCTCGCAGTGAACTGTGATCAATAGATATAATTTTAAGAACTGGTAAAGCCCCGATAAGCATACCCCCTACAAGCTAACGGGTCTCAACGACTCTTGTTACACTGAGCTCGGGCAACGTTTCGCAGGACATTGTGTGATAATGACACTGTAGTTAGTCAGCCATAGCGACTCAACAAAGTGTTACCTTAGTAATCATCAGGGCGATTAGAATTGCCCTGAATCAGGGCAATGAGTGAGTTGCTGTAGGCCTTCTCAAACTGTCAGCCCAGACCAAACTGCAGATTTTCACATTCGCGATCAAGCACGATAGCTAAATTTAAGCTATTCTCTTTTCACTATACTGACTCATTAATATGTAAAAAAAATATGTATATAAATAAAATAATTATTTTATGAATTTGCTAACAGAGCTGCAACTATACATAAGGTCCCTTGATAAAATACAACTATAATTATGTGTCCTTTGACATAAAAAATGCCATTCCATTAGGCTACACGCGCTAGAGCCTGTTATAAAATCACAGTAGGTCACGCCTTCGGGAAGAATTGTAGTAAACTTATTTCATGCAAGAATGCATTTAGATTGGGATCTCCTTGTTACTTTAAAAGTCGGTCACACACTGCCCTCCCCCCGCCCCCTCCCCCTACGCGCAGAAGAAACTCATTATGTTTTAGTAGATAAAATCAAATCAAATCAAAATGCTCCAGATATTATGTTCAAGGGACTGTTCTCAAGGCCCAGCTTCTTTCATTTGTCAGCCTTGCAACTTTGCAAGTGTGCTCTGTAGTTAACAAGTGATGTAACCACATTTGAAAATCAAGGGGGTTGGATCTTGCCATGAGTGATTTAGTATGATAAGTTGAAAACAGTGATCAAATTTCACATTACGGGCTTTTCAAATAAAGTTGTCGGTAGGGGATAGGAAAATAAACATTACGAGCTCTTCAAATGAAGCTGTCAAACCTGCAAAGGAAATTTAACATTACGGGCTTTTCAAACGAAGTTGTGGGTCGGGGGTAGAAAACTTAACATTTAGAAATGGGTTTTGGATCTGGATAGTAATGGGCACTTGCACTGATGCCGGGCAAAAGCATTGAATAGGAAAAAGGGATATCGCAATGCATGGGTTGCTATCGCATACGAACAAGACAATGGCATCCATGATAGGCCTTTAATTATAAACTTAGGCCCAGGTATATAGCGTAAACGAATATGAATGTGACAAATGCGAACCGTGGCACGGAAAATTGGCATCAAAATAGAAGTGGGCATTTGTATTGATTCCGGAGGAAGGCCTCGCCAATTGTAGCAGCAAGGCTTGGCGAGGCCGTTGGCTTGCTAGCGTCAATATGATAGCTTACATTTTGCCATCAGTCCGGTCATGTGTACGCCTAGGTATATAGTTCAAAAGATAGTCTGTATTGGTATTTTGCAATAGGATATTCATTTGAATGAATGGATATGAAATAGATTTTGCAACGGGTCAGAGTGCAATTTTGTGTCAAACGTTTCTAGTAGTCAAGTAGTTACATCTATAACATTGCTAGGAACCAAAACACTTCAAAATTGTGGTCGTATGAAGAAAAAACTGTAGCTGGAGACTTGCCTTTAGTTTGAAATAGTAGATTAAACAATGACCTAACTAAAAGCCTAACTCAGTGAGTGTGCACTGTAACGTTTAGTAACTAACAAACATTCAAACTCACTGAACTAACGTTAAAGTTGTTTCATCTTCAACATATTTAGCTCAACTTGCCCATACTAGCTTCTTCTTTCATTTCATCCAAGGCTTGTAGCCTGATGACCATTATGGTTGAATAAATGAAATGTAACATTCTTATACAGAGACAGCTGCAAAATATAAAAAGGCAACAGTAAAAATTAATTCTCCCTATCGCCATTCATAAAGTGGCTGAATGAAATTGGCTTTTCAAGTTTCTATGGTCCAGGGGGCTTTATCTAAGGTTATTTTTAAACTATGAATTGTTGATCACAATGGTCTGTTTGGAGTATCAAGATTTTTAAAGTATCAAGATTTTTAATTGAAGCTTTCGATGCAAAAAATAGTCTTTGCCTTTTCAAACAAAACACGTGATCGAAAAGGGAAGCTAGGATTCTTGTATGTATATAGTCTACATGCAATAATTATGGTTAGTTTTTTTCGCCAAAAACTTATGGATATAAGTGCACGCTTGCATATTTTAAAACTATTATGACCTATGACTTTCCTATTTGTTATATTTTGAACATGTTGTCTTTGTATTGTCATATAGGCTGCACTGCGATGTAACTTTAGATCTTTGCAGATTTTTTCTTAAAGTTATATATGTGTGTTTGGTTGCTACACTTCTGTGTGAATAAAATACAGACATTTCCGAATTGCCTGGCC
>JAQIWG010003620.1:0-17519 GCA_034695025.1 Chamaedrilus cognettii | reverse complement strand
CAACCCTTTCGTCCCAACTGGTCCCGGACAGTTTAGATCGCCGCAGATGATATAACGCGATCCAAGCTTCCCACTGCCGATTAGATCTGATAGTTCGATAATTAGATATGATAGTTTGGTATTGTATTGTATTGTATTGTATTGTATTGATCCCAAAGTCCTCATGCGGCACGCTTTAGTATATATTTTTAGTGGCGTAGCCAGACTTCAAATGAATGGTAGGAAAACTCCCCCCCCTACTCTTTCGCTGCTCTGATCAAATTTGCTACACTTTTAAATTGTTATGATAGTTTAACACTAAATTGCGCCCTTTTTTTGTTTTATGTATGCAATATAGTATACACTGATGAGTGAGGATGCAGCACACTTAGTTAGGAAAACATGAGGATGTGATTGCCTCCTCTTGTCTCATACTGACTATTATTCCTCTGCGTATTGTTCAAGGGAACGTGCTAAAATAACAATCAATACAGAGTTTGCACACTGATGACATTAGCGTATTTGTGCACCGCATACATTTTTTGAATGGATGGATTGGGTAGTCGTGCTTTGTAATCCTTTAGCCTCCAGGCTGATTGTGCCGACCCTTTTCTAAGCCTGTGTTCATTATTGCAGATCACTTTTGGTGTAGCCAAATGATGAATAAATCTTAATATGACTTGTCATATAATAGTGCTATCAGGCCCTCCTCAGCCCTATCACAGGCCTTTTTTCATCTAGGCTTATTGTACATCATATGTACACTGTGCTCTTTGTGTGATTAACAGATTGAAAGAGCTTTGTACCCTGGGTTCTCTTTGAAATAGGACATCCAGTGTATGTTATGTTGTCCAAACTTCTGAAGTGAGCCAAGTTCTAAGTGGAGCATGCTATTGTGTACACTGCTTTGAATCTAGCGAGGCCTGTGGTACAAAATATGCTCGTTATATATATATATATATATAATTATATATATGCTCACTGGCATATCAAATATACTGCTGACCTTAAAAGGCTGCCGTTGACATCTATTTGAGTTTCATTTAAGATTGATTGTGTTTGGGTTTGCCTCGGCATCTTCTGTTTATACCATATCAAAGTCTACAGGCTATTTAAATAAATCTATCAATCTTAGCGAATATTATTCCATGCAGTTCTTAAAGGCGTATACATGTAACTCTGTTGTTGTTTGGTGCACATTTTTAGGTGTGCTTTTAGATATGAAGATTTATGTGTGTGTGATTTTGGTTCAGTTAGCAGTGAGTTTGCGCATAGCCTACAAAAATGCACTACTTTATTTAGCCTAAATGCGCCAAATAAGATGAATTTTGATCTTGGATGCTTTGCAATGAATTTGGTAGAGATTTGCTGCATGTAGGGCCATTGTAGGCGCGTTCCATTTGTTTTATGATCACTTAGTTATTTATTTTTATGTTACACGAACAATGTTTTATAACATTAGGTAGGAATGGCATATTATATAACAGCATTCTATGCCGTTAAGTGTATATGATGTACTGAATACTGAGTACTGGAATATGTACTGAAGGGAAGTCAACCAAGCTGTATCTGTGTGAAAGTGCCTATCATCAATGGCTGCTTAAATACTTCAGCGTCTCGTTGTGTTGGCGGCCGTGTTCTGTGCGTGTATAGGGCGGGTGTGTGAGAGAGTGTTGTGTGTTTGCAGCAGTCCGCTGATCATCAGCAGTGCCTTACTAGAGGCAGACCTCGAGCTCAGCGACAGCAGCGAGGATGAGGAGCAGGAGCAGGAGCGGGTCTGCTCCATTCATCATATGGATATCTGATTGTTGATTAGTTAACATCGTTATTAATGAATGCCTGTTTTTGGACCGCCTGCTGATGTCTCTCTGACAGCCCTATCGCTCAAAAGTAGTTTTTTGACAAAGTTCGCAACAACTTTTTTTTACTGTATTGCGTTTAGCGAAACCCATTTTCAATCACAATCTTGATAGGGGCTCAAATGAATTATCTATAGTATCGTGTACCTTGTTCAGATTAAATTATGGAGCTTTCCCTGGCGGCCAGTTGTTTTTGTATGGCTTTCGACCTTTATAAGTTTTTCTACATGGGAGATTACACAGAAAACATTGTGAGAAAGCTACAAAGCGGCTATAGCTTACACCTGTTTAATTAGACAAAAACTAGCAGGGACTGGCCTCAAGTTCTTTATTAGAAATTCCTTTAAAGATTTCTTCAAGGTCTTTTGACGAGTGAACTATTTCCTTTTTTATATGTTTTGAGCTAGATGACGAGCCTACATTTAAATATGTGATTTTTGTCTCGCATTCTGCACGTTAACGAGCATTGGCCTAGACTGCGTGGTATCGTAACTGTATTACTGTAACGAAATACATTAAAATACGTATTGTTGGATCATTTTCTGTCAATAGGTAGCGGGAGCGGATGATATTAGTTTGCAAAGAGATTTGGTGAGTGCAAAACGGTCAAGTCCTGCTCACCAAAGGTAAGACTTCCCTGTTGTGATCTTACTTAGCTAATTGTAAGGATAATTGCTAATTCGACATTGGCTAAAGCATTGTCTGACAATTTGTGTTCTTTTGCTTAACATTGTTTCTTTATAAATGCAAGTTTATAGTTTTTTTGAAATGTGTTCAAATATATTATATTATAAAATGACGACATTTTACTATGTTGTAAAAATTATTGTTACAAGTGCAGTGAAGACTTCAGTGTCTGTTTCACGTAAAAAAAAATTGGAATTTTTTTATTTGCTGAGCTTTAGACTCTTTCACCAAATCAATGCCGTCGGCTGTCTCTTCTGGTGCACTGCAATATATTTATTTGTCGCTCCGTTCATCACCATAGAATCAGTAATTGAACTTCTAGTGATGAAGAATCCCAAAAAATTAATCAATAGCTTTCGCCATAATTTAGAAAAATTACAAAGTTCTACCAAATTTTTCTTTATTTTAACGATAGACAGATGAAGCCTTGATTGAAGCAATAAACCTAAAAAAAAATTAATCAATGAGCTAATTGATTAGTTCTGCTGGCAGATCACCGGGTGGCCGAGGGGCGAGGTCGCTTAATTCCCAGAGTTCGCCTAATTCTCCCAGTTCCTCCGACTCCGACCACAGCGACTCGGCTGAGTCAAGCTCCGAGTCAGACGCACCCTCCGATACAGAGCCCTGCAAGGGTGAGAACACAAGGAATGCCGGAGGGAGGGAGGAAAGACGGGACGGGATGGACGCAACGATGGAGGAAGAAAAGGTAGGATGGGGGGCAGTTTTTTTAAGGATATAAAAAAATTGGTTATTTTCTAATTTAAAAAATGTATTTTTATTGCGCTTGATTCTGTGGCGCTTCAAAGGATGCAAGAAATTGAAGCATCCATGCAATTTTGAGTGAAAAAATGTATTATTGCATGTAGTTTGTAGGTCTGTAATGATGCCGTTATGTTGAGGCTTTGGCCAACTCTCTGATTTTTTAACTTAGGAAGAATTGGACACTGGATAGTTAATCTATGTTTTATATATGTGAGCCGTGGCCATCAATTATAGTTTTTGATTAAAGTTTTGGTAAAGCATTGCAAATAATGACTTTTCAACAACATCGATTCCACAAGTAATGTTTTTGTCTTTTTCTATATTTTGGCTGCAGGAGACAAAGAGACTTTCATGGGGCATCCAAAACTTTGTGCCCAGGGACAAACTGCCTCACTCTGTCATCGCTGCTTCCCCCAGCGGCCCCCCCAACTCTCAATCTTTGCCCAGCGTCCCCTCCAGTTGCTCCCCATCCCTCCCCAGCCCCGCGGACTTCAAATCTTCGCTGATTACCCTCTCAAGCTTTCCGTCGCTGTCCGGCACCCCCAACTCTCAGTCTTGGTCCGGCGCCCCCAGAAATTCTCTAACCAGCCCTCCGGAGATTCAATCCTTTCCCAATCATCCCCCAAAAATCAAAACTTTTTCTGGTTCTCATCAGCCGTCGTCTTCTGGAAAATATCCGGAGGCTTCCATTGAAAAACCCTGTACCTCAGCAAGCAGTGGTAAGGATGTGACGGCTGTGGCAAGCGGCAACCACAAACCGGCAGGCGGCAACCGTTGCGGCAAGCAATTACTGGATGGCAAGCATACAATGTCAGGCAATGGCGCTGCATCGATTTCGCTGGAATCAAAATTGAATTGTATCCAGATGGAAAAGGAGGATGAGGAGAAGGAAAATCATGCCAAATCTCTTTGCGATAAAAACGCAAAGGAAATTTTTCCACAAATGGCGCCGAGATCAGATAGTGGATCCGCAAAAGCAGCGGAAATTAACGCTGGAAAGCGTTCCAAGGATGCCACACTGTGCAAGGAAAGGCAGCATTCCGCTAAAGTTTCCGCTAAAGTTTCCGATTCTGCGACTGTCAAATCTGCTTCCAGGCTATTGGAAGTCAAGGGCCAAGCCAAATCAAGCAGTTCAGGAATGAAAATGGAATCTACCAGTAAAAGCCTCGCAAAACATTCCTCCGGTAGCACGACATCTTCCGCAAATAAAAGCTCCTCCTGTGAAAACTTGTTAGCCGATGGAACAAAAGCTGTCAAACAAGAAATAGACTTTTCTAAAGAAATCTCATCAAAAGTAATGCTCACGACCCCCGAATTAAAACAGGACTCTTCTGCTTTGATTACTCCCTCCTCCACCAAAATGGCACACTCCAAGAAGCGCCCTATTGAATCTAAGATTGACGATGGATCACCAATCAGGAAGCAGCGAAGGTTATCGACCCGTGAAGCAGAATCTTCCGGAACCCTTTCCAGCGGACATCAACCGTCTGAGTGTGTGACTGGCCTGGAAATGATCGATGGCCGACCTTCCATCAGGGTCCATCTTAGTCTGGCAAAGCTGCGGAAATTCGACAACGGGATGCTAAAGGATGCCTTGCGTCGAATAGGCAGCGTCGAAGTGACCGTCTCGGTGGGACGAAGCGAAATATCAAACGATGAGAAATTAGCTAAGATGTCAAAGTCTCATTCCATTAAAAATAACTCTGAATGTTCAGTGACGAATGTTGTTGGGTGTTTAAAACCAAGCAATAATCGAGATCAGAACGATTCAAATGACCACGGTGGGCTTGCGGATAACCACAGCATCAGTGAATCTTTTGCGGAAATTGGTTTGGAAAAACCGTCGATTCCAGTTACGCTACCTCGGAAACTGCTCCAGTTGCTGTCGAATAAATCCGTCGCTTCCACCGGAGATTTAACGAGGGATGCCGGTCGGAAAATGATTCGATCTGGAAGGGATTCCACCAGGAGAGCTGGAAAGCAAAAGGCAGAGGATGGGGGTTCTCCAGATGGAAAGAAGCGCCGTGAGGCCACGTTGATGGGAAATGGGGAAAATTCTGATCGAATAAGGCGAGCTGGCTTTGATTTTGTGTTATTTTTATGTAGTTTATGTATTAGTATATTGTTATATTATTGATGTATTTGATTTATTAAGTATTTATTATGTATTTGATTTTTTGTATAAATTCTCGGTATATATGTCTTAGATACAGTTGCAGATTTTTGTTACTTTTTTGACATTAATTAGATAGACCCATTAACCCAAAAATTTCTCTAGATTTGCAGTTTGCTATTGAATATTATATAAACTATATATATACTATATATTTTAGTTGTAGTTAAATATTGACCGCAAATTTATTTTCTACATTTCAGGACATCTTCCTCAAGCAGCAGCGGTTCAAGAAAAAGCCAAAAACCCACATCCTCCGAAACCCACGATCACTCCCCTCTGAAAATTAAATTGAAAACGAATCTGTCCATCGATCTAGACTGTAGTAGCCACAAGAACTCCACGTCTAGCCAATCAAACAGGGCTCAATCAAATGGCGCTTTGCCTAAACGCTCGCTATCAAACGGACAGTTGAATCAAACGGACGATCGGTTAGTGGACGTAAAGTTGACGAATGGTCCCGTTGTGGCCATGAAACAGTTAACCAGCGCTCAGCTGATGAATGGTAAACCGCATGTAATGAGCGGTAACGGTGATTGCTGCTGTGATGTAGACGATCGACATTCGTCGGTGAAGGTTTTAGTCAACGGCAACGTCGTAAAAAAGTCGCGGCGCAACTTCCATCGAGACTCCGAGTCGTTGAGTCACAGCGGTGACGGTGTCAAGCGTCGCGACTCTGTTAATGTCGAAGGCGCGACGTCGGATGATAATTATACAGCTCAAGCTGCGGGTCACGCTTCGACGCACACACTCACCATGCCATCAGCGTTTGAAGTCGTTTACGCTTCATCAAACAGTCTTGTAGTGCCATCTTCTGAACTCGGTAATGCTTCGTTGAACAGACTTGCGGTGACATCATCATGTAAGGCCCATCACGGTTCACCGACAACTGTTGCAGCGCTGCTCTTAGGTGCCTCAAAGACGGGAGTCTCTCCGCCATCACGGTCTGGCGAGCGTAGGGATTCTTTACGACTTTCCGACGCGCTGCTGGATCGAAGGAAATATGAATGTGGAACATCAGCAGGTGCTGCTTCGGCTTTACTCGTGGGAGAAGAAAGGTGAGCTTGTTGTGGCCATTGAACCTTTTGCATTTTAATTTTTGCATATTAATTTGCATATAAAGAATCTACACGGCTACGTTCTTTCTTCTACTTCATTGGGTCATTTCAAGTCCACGGTGTTACGATTGAGTTAGAGTTGAGTTAACGATTGACAAGTTATGTTAACATTCATATTCACTTTTTTGCTTTTGCTATCTGTTTTGACATTATAATAATGTGAATATAAATGTGAATCTAACTTGCCATGCGCTAACTCAACTCTAACACAATCGTAACACCGTGGACTTGAAATGACCCATTGTCTTGAGCAGTGTTTTTTTAATGATTTGCGCAGGATGTTTATGCGGTTGGATGGTTTTTTGCTTACTTTCAGAATTTTTTCTGGCACGGATTTGACATCAAATATTTTATTTTGGTGCTGGGGTTCTGTCAACAATTTTGTTTTTAATAGACTTGACTCATATGTGATATGTTGTACTGTAATACGGTTTGATGAAATATGGTTCTATTTTTTATATTTTTGGATGAGTAGGTTAACTTACTTGAAGCGTTTTGAGCGCTCCTATGTGCTTTGTTTACTGTAATATGCAGACGACTCAACGCTGTGTGGATCAATGAAGTATGCTTAGTTGTTTGCAGTTTTTTAACGAGCAGCCTAAGTCAAATTTAGTACTAGGCTAAGTTGTATTTCATCGAAGCAGTTTAAGTGTTTGAGCGTGTTTGCTGCAGACTTGACCGAGCGCGTGATTTCTACTACAAGGAGGCGCTGAGGATAAAACGTGAAGCCGACCCTCAGGTGAGGAATTGTTTTCCTTCGTCAAATCTTAGAGCTGTGTAGTGAACATTTGTTTCTTTGACAAGTGCTATATACTATTGTGAATACAGAAATGTAGCATGGTTTTTGTATTGCGAATTATATAGTATCCGTTGTCAATGTTGCAATATTTTGTTTCTTGCTTGCTTTGCTAGTTTTTTAAATGAAGTGTTTTATTTATCTATTTTTTTGTAAAGTATGTTTAATAAAGATGCTTCTTCATGCATTTTGTGTCATTAGGTTGTAAATGTTTCGCGCTATTTTTGATTTTATACTTGGAGATTTATATAGTTTTAAACTGATCAACGCGCATTTATTAAGAATTGTTCACAAAAATTTTCGACGAATATTGAATTTTGCATGCGATTTACCCATCGTCACGCTTTGGATTATAATAATAATAATACTAATAATCGTAATAATGAATAATAATATTAATAATAATTAGTTTAGAGTCTGTTTCTGAGTCATCGTGGACCTATTTATAAGATGTTATACTCATTTATGTATAGATTTATTAAAAAGCGACAGATTAGTGCCCTAGGTTTTAACCGTGTTTGTATCGATTTTACCGATGATTTTATTGATGTGGTATTGATTGCATTTTGCCTACGAGTTGCCTCTCGTTACACTTTTATTGGATAATGGTGCAGGTGGAAAAGCGGGAGAAGCTGTTTGGCTACCTGGAGTCGACGCTGATGTTTGTGTGTCACTGCTCCGCGCTGGAGCGCGACCGCTGCGATCCACTCACCATCCACCGCACCTACAAAGAAACACTCCGCTTTCAACAGTGAGGACAAGCGCTGGAGATAATTGATACAGATTTTAGCCTTATATACACCACTGTGTGAAAATTACACAGATTCTAACCTTATATATGCTACTGTGTATAAATTACACAGATTCTAAACTGATGTACATTATCGTGTATACCCCCTGTAGGCCGGGGAACAAAGAATTGGCTTGCACCCTGAGCTTCCCGGGCGAGTCGTAAAAGGCGACTAAAGAAGGGGGAGCGATTCTGTGCGGGCTCCCGTGCACAGAGCCAGACTGTATATAGTCTTCGTACTACACACTAACTAAACTACAAAATACAAAAACAAATTGTTTTGTGTAAATTACTCTGGTTCTATCCCATTGTATCTTTTTTACCCAATAGCTTGATTGACGCAGCTTGTGAGGCAAATTATAGACGTAGTTATATGTAGTGTTATATTTGATAGCTCTAGGGATAATTTCAACGTTTCTCCTTTTATTTGTCGCAGGCATTCCTTCAACAGTTCTCTATTGGAGGCCGTCGGTATTGTCAGAGACCCCCTTGTTATTCTCAGGTATGTCGGACATAGTACATCTGTCAAATTGTTTACCTTCTTCTTTTGTCAACGTGGTGCTTTTATCGGACTTGTTTTTCATTAATCAACTGGTTTTCTTCTACTGCTTCTGTCAGCTTCGTGCGTTAGTAAGCCTGCATTAATAAAATGGTGTCTTTTTACCTGCACTGGGGTTTCATTCTGCTATTGTATCCAGTAATAACTCACGCAACAACAACGCTACGGTTTTGCAGGATGCATTGTTATATTAAAATGCATAATTTATGGTTTCTTAAACCATGAATGGTGTGAGCAGGATGGGAGAGGTTAAGGGAAGTCAATAGAGCAATGAATGCTATTGAAAAATATGTCGGCGACTCCCTGTTTTGTCATACTGGCCTCGCTAGTTCCATACAGTGTAAGAAATGTCAGAATGCTCGCTTATAACTTGGTTCACACAGAACAACATGACACTGTCTAGATGTAGCCGAGACACAGTAAGCCTAGATTAAAGAAGG
The DNA here is from genome assembly GCA_034695025.1 of Chamaedrilus cognettii. NCBI lineage: Eukaryota > Metazoa > Annelida > Clitellata > Enchytraeida > Enchytraeidae > Chamaedrilus > Chamaedrilus cognettii. Next base: position 8,356 of record JAQIWG010003620.1, on the reverse strand, counting down.
CCAACGCTACAGCTAAAGGAGGGCCTGAAAACATTACATTGATGACGGAGGGTGTTTCCATCTGGTGTAAAAAATTTAATCCAAGAGTGATATTCAAAGAACCGATCGGACAGATTTAAATTAATCATGGATCAGGCTTTCAGTGCGCTCAGTTGGTGTGATGACGTCATGACCTCTGATTTAATTTTAACACTCCATGGATGGTGTGAGGAAGTGACTGTGAGTGACTGTTAAAGTCAAATTAAGATTTTGTCAGCTTGTACTGTGTGGACAGATCAAAGGAGATGAAATAATGAACGCCAGCATTGAAAGGATAAAGTTCTGATTATCTTATGTTGTTGCCTGAATCGTTTAAGGCATTTCTATGTTTGATGTAGTGTTTAGTAGTTACGACTGTTACGTGCATTGGAATGAATATGGCTCGAATGAGTTTAACAACTTTTTTTGGGATCTCTGTGTATTGCAGCCTGCGGGTTCAGTCGATGATTCAGCAGAAGATGTTTGACCTCAAGAGGTCAGAGGCTGGCAAGGTCAAGCAGGTTATCGAGGCTGAATTGAGGGTAAGCGGAAGTATTACGCACTAGTAGTATCTGTTTTGTTTCCAAACAAATTCGGCAAAAAATCGCCAAATTTATATTTGTTTTTGCTTATGGTCCATAGGCAAAGACATATATTAATTTGGCGATTTTTGGGTGAATTTTTTTAGATTGTGAGCATCTGTGCTCATCGTATTGGATTTATCTGTGCCATTTGATCTGATATCAAACGTGATCGACTGGGTACCCGGCTGCTACTCAAGTTTGTCATCGCAGACATGCGCGTTTGCAGTGGTATGTGAAAAGTGTAGAAAAAGTGTTTTGAACCATTCTGTACTGTAGGCACTGTAAGAACATACGTTATATGTTCAATGGGAAATTATATTTACGCTGACATTTTTTTTCAGAATCCGTCGGCAAAGCCAATGTTGCAGCCTCCGCCCATGCTCAACGGCGGTTGCTCGAATAATTCGACGGGTTCGCGACCCTGGGTCACTGGAACCCCGTCACCTAATTCGCCCTTCGCCGTTCCTTCCCCGGCGGGAAGCGTAGCGTCCATCGGCTCAGCCGTGAGTTCTTGGTTTTGTTCTTGAATTCTGTTTGCTGTCATAACTTTGAAAGAATAGTTTTGTGATTGTATTTCCTTTGTTACTATATAATGGTGCTGTATAATATTTAGCTTTCTTTAAAAGATATATAACATGAAGACAAGCATTTTTGTGGATACAAATTTTGCTACCATACTAATTTTTCTTTGAGGATCAATATCTTGCCCAGCGTACTATTCATGAAAGCAATGTTTAATTAGGTGTTCTAGTTAACTTAAGCCTAAAAAATTATTTCTTTTTCTGATACAACAGTATTAGTACTAGCCGGAGCGACGTCTAAGTCCCAGTGCTGAGTCTACTTTTGATCCCTAGATTTGGGGTTATTTCAGTGATTGAGAGATATGATTATTAACGCCATCCTCATAGATTTTGGGATATTTTTCAGAAAATGCACATTCCATAATGAGGGCTTGGGATATTTTTATTTTAGAATCAACCTAGAGATATTTTAGACCAAGATACCCGGAATCCAAGATCCCCAGAAAATAAATGTTAATTATTTACTGGATCATATCCTTAGCATTGCTGTATGTCGATATTACTCGTCACTTGTTTGTCTAAATTGCTCCCACTGTAAAGCGCTGTAGCAAGTCTTTGACTTGTCATGCGTTATAGTAAATTAACCTGTGTATTATTATTTTATATAGTTATTAATCTAGGGATACATATTTCTTTATTATCTAATGTTAACACTGCCTATGATAGACATGTTGAGCGCTGCGCTGCAGGGCAGTGGCGGAGCTGTTGGTGACGGGGCCGGTGGCGCGCAGCAGCAGCAGGCGAGTGTCAGTTGTGTGGTGGTGTCGCAGCGCGTGCACGCGTCCATGCTCAGCTACTTCGCGCACATGTCCAGTTTGCACCAGGCCTCTGAGCTCTGGCACCAGGCCTCTGATCTACTTCATACCCAGCCAGGTAACAGCCAGCGGCCTCATTCACGTACAGTCCTTAAGCTTATCCTTCAGTTTTTGTAAGTTTGATTTTTAAAAGCTTGTTTGCAGAACTTAGTGATGTCATAATTTTGGTTTGCGCGTGACGTTCTACAGTTTCAAATGACAAATGATGAGATAGTTAAAAAATTTGCTGGAGAACTTCTTAAGGCTACGATTTTCCTAAGAGTGCTTTGTGAAGGAGGCCCCAGAATCTGTTTTTGTAGTAGACTGGTACCTGAATGAAGTCAGTGGTTAATTGTTTTTAAACAATAAAAGAATTTTTTTACGTATTCTGATATTTCAATATGCTTACAATATAAATTCAAACACTAGTTACATCAAACAGTTCATTATTCATCAATTAGCCTAACTAATGACTGAAACATAATTTGCTTTATTTTTGTGTGTTAGTCATTATTTCTCCACTGTTTCATTGCCCGCAGCGACCGCCGAGTTCTTCCATCAAATAGAGTGGGACATTGGCGACCGATTTGACCTGCGGTCTGCGTCACTTCTCGCTAATCTGCGCCTTTGCAGGGAAGCAGTGCGGCGACTCAGGCTAAAAGCAGCCACCGCCTGAGCCCAGATTACGAAACAAGTTTAGGTTGTCAGATCCTAACGCTGGATAGATTTAAGTTCTTTTAAGAAATTACTGCGTTTTTTGCGATGGCTATTTCTGTTGAAACAGAATCGCAACGTGACCGAGTAGACTGTAGCATGAATTATTTATTAAAATAAACTAGAAATAAGAGTTTAGCATTGCCTGAGATAGTACTTGGCAGACTGGCAGTGTGTCCCACAGAAATGTATCGAGATTTGCGCTATTAATATTGTTGAGATTGTAATATATTAACTGATAATTAATTCTGACTCAAATGTGACTGAAAACAATTTGCATTTGAGCGAGAGTCGGAGGCGTCGTGAGATTGAGGTGGACGTAGAAACTGCAACGGAGTTTTATGAACTGAAGATGTAGGGTCCGTATTGGCGTCGTTTTCTGCAATTCTGAACCATGGCGTATGATATCCATTAGAGACACGGTGGTCTTTAAAAATACGTTACATCACAACGGTACCAGTTGAATCTCTTAAAAATTAGCTTAATGATTTTTTTTGTCTGATCTGCATTTTTGCAAAATTTTTAATCAATCTTCTCTGCTGCTCATCTGGTGCAGTGAAATGTTTTAAATTTACTGCTCAGTTCATCGACATAGAACTAGAAATTGACCTTCTATGGGCGAAGGATCAGTAAAAAAATTGCCAAAGGCGTGAAAGTGAGATGTCATTTATTATCGACCACCGTGTATTTTTGTTAGACTGTGCGACTATTTGATGGACATTTTTGAATTGTTTTATGATTGCGCATCCAATGTGTTTTTGTGATCCACGCATGCGTGCAAAGCCGCGTGGATTCGTTTATTTGAACACGGTGACTGAAGCCATTCTATTTGGAAACTTTCCTACAGTGTATTCGAATTTGGTTATTATTCTGCAAGTAGAACAACAAGCATTGTTAAAGGAGATGCTGGAGTCAAATTAAAGGAGGTAATTTAAAATGGGACTGAATTTTATACATGCTCTGTATTTAATGGTGGATTTTGCAGGATAATTTCTGAATTACTCCTGTAATAATTAAATTATAGATATTAAATTATTACAGATATTAGGAAATGAAAAAAACTTAAATTATTCCATATGAAATATGCTACATTGTTAAAAGACGTTGTTTGTTAGAGAAGATTTAGAAGCGCCCAATAACAAGTTGAATATTATTGAGTATACTATTCAAGGCAATAAAAAATAATAATAAGAATGTACTATACTTCAGCTCGTTAATATTTGGTATCTAGAGAATAATGTCGAATATACAATGTTCGACTTGAATGGCATTTCTTGCATTGAAATATTCTACTTTGTAAGTGATCAGAGTTTGTTTTCTTCGTAAAATTTGGTTTGTTACAGCTTCTAATTGCAAGGCGATCGTTGGATAGCAAACTTTTGTGACGCAGGCCTTTTACTTCATTTAAACATCTTGGCGAAACACAATGAACCGATTTGATCTGGACTTTGATTTGAACGTGACAAAGATCGTGATTGATATATCGTGTTTACTTTCACAAGTTGTCCTATAATCTCTGAGCAATATGCTGTAAAACATGAAATACTTGCTGCATGTTATCTTCGCGGTTTTTGCCTGTCAAAATTTAGCTGCACTTAATTTTTGCACTTTATATACTTTTATGTCCATTATATACTGTAAATAATTAAATTTTGACCGAATGCTATTTTGGCGGTTTTACATCTCAGAAATTTAGCTGAAATTTAGCTGCACTCAATTTTGACATTCTTTGAGGACTGCCCATTATATAGCATCTGAAACTAAATTTAGCTAGATGTAGTTTTGGCGAATTTGCCAAATTTTTGAAATTCGCAAAAATTACACGCACGCGAAAATTGAGTGTTTTACAGTAGAGCCCCTGCAGCTTTATTTTTGCGTGTGTCATCTTTGCGAGTTCTGCGGAAAAATCTTTGATCCAAGTTTTAACTCTGTTGGGCGACTGGGTTTTAGTTAATCTGGTCTGTGATGAAGAGGATTAAAAATGACAGTAAGTAGGCTATATTTGGAATTGGTGCTTTGGTGTTGTTTCAATAAGAGCTGACTTTGCAAAACTTATTTATCAACTGATCATTTGTTAGATTGGTAAATTTTGCCTCGTTTAATGCTCAATAGTAATTTCAAGTAATAATTTCCGTTGCTAACGACATGAAAGTGTGCGATGTAAAAGATTTGGATGGTAATTTTTTATCGAATCGGTAGTTTTTGGAATAGAACCCTCTGTATTTGAAATATTAAGTGTATTGTAATTTAAATCGATGCGATGCAAACACAGTAATAGAATTGTGATTTTTCTTCTGCTAAAGAGATTTTTATAGTTTGATTTTTTGCAAACCATATGGCTTCATGAGCATAAAAAATTTCTTGTTGGATCGATTTCACAATGTATTCTTTGCTATTATACATTTGTATGATAATTTAAAGACAAGGCAAAATGTTGATCGGACAGACTGGGAATTTTTCTGACATTTAAAATCATCTTTTTATTTTGTTTGGACATTCTTCGTTCCGCATGGCTTTAGGCTATTTTGTTATGTATGTATCACACGTTCTTTGGATGTCAGCAAAATGTAAATTTTTCGGTTTTCCGTCCACCTTTGTTCAGATTTTGTAAAGAAATTTAGGTTTTTGAATTCTATATCTTAATTTAATGAAGGTTTGCGAATTCCAGTATATTATATCTTGATTTAACTTATCTCAGTGACCATCAGACAAGTCAGGTTCTAAATCGCTTGTTAGTATCGAAATTAGATTAATCTCAGTTATCAAGAGAGATACATTTATGCAAATTGATGCGCTATTAAACACGATATATATTCATATCCGACGTATTTATGCAAACTAGTAAGCTAATTAATTCAGTATGCAAATTTGTGACCATTTTTTTTATGACTGATAGAATTATTAAGTTATGTATTTTGTTGATGAAGATGATGATCTTAAGCTTGAAGGGTATTATTACGACAGATAATAAAAATTGAATCTGTTTCTTGTTTGCTCCGATTATAGATAAAATAACCAAATCTCTTATAATCCTGATCCCTTCAAATTTATCCCTGTTCTCCCGATGACAGGTAAAAGAATTCATTTTGTGTTGAGAAAGACATCACAAGATAAGCTTGACATTCAAACGTGGCTAGCATCAGACGCAGAGCGATGTGAAAGAAGCGGTAAATGTTCGCCGCGCATTAGTTATGTGTTGCTCAGCGCAATGAGAGCGTGACGAATAGGAAGCTACACTGAAGTCTTGGTATAAAGAATTAAACACCTCTCAATTTTATAGTATAGGCTATCTCTTAATTACTACTTAACAAATAATATTAAAATATAAATAACATTCCTGTTTTTACAGCGAAAATGCTTTGCCAATCAGAATGTGACAAATGGAATCGGAAAAATAACTATGAAATATGGAAAAGTAAAGGAAGAAAGACACGGATCTATTGTTGACCGACAGGACTGAAACCTAAAGCCTTCCGTTATTATTATTATCAATCGCTAGAGATCAAAATTTGTTTACAGATTAAGCAGCCGAGACCATCAATAGGTTGCAAACGCAGGCCAAAGTAGGCCTACAGTCAGTGCCGGATTTACATGTGAGCCAACTAAGCAACTGCTTAGGGCCTCCGGAATCTGAGGGCCTCTAAAAGTGAAGTAAAGAAAAAAAATTCAGTGGCGCCACTATAATAGCTGCCTGTGACATCGATAGCAATACTGTTTACTAGGAGGAACTGATGCGGCTAATGCGTAAGATCGGAAGCACTTGTTCTTAGTTCTTTATTAATTCAGTTGAACTCTAGCGTCATATACTGTAAGAACCTGCGTCTCTCGATACATTGTTGATGGCGGGAAGTGAGAAAGAATAGTTTTGTGAACGTATGATCGATTATTTTTGGATTACGCGATCAATCAGTCGTTTTTTTGTGAGTTTAACGTTAATCCTAACGGTAACAAATTGCACTGGCGAGCGATCGTTCTCGCAGCTGAAGCGTATAAAAAACGAACTTCGCTCCACAATGCACCAGAATAAACTCAGCTCACTGAGCTTGCTTTGCATCGAATGCGAACAACTACACAAAATTCCTTTTGATGACATTATCGCAGATTACGCGATGCAGAAGTGCAGGAGAAAGTCGATTAAAACTTGTGATTTTTAGTATGTAGCATAAAAAGCCGGAATGAAACGATTGTATCAATTGCAATTGGACTCGTTAGGGACTAACAGTGGTACATCAAACATGTGTCACTGATGCAATATGCATTATACTTAGATCTAGCAATATGCATTATGTCTGTTTTTATCCTCAAGTGGGGCCTCATAATTGAAATTGCTGAGGGTCTCAGTCTGTTTAAATCCGGCCCTGCCTACAGTTTTAAATCTCTGTACGCCACAGAGATATTCCTGTAACGTCCACACGCGCAGCACCTCGCACGTCCCTCTAACTATACCGCCATCTGAAACATTGCACAGACTAGCAGCAAGAAAGGACCCATAGGAAATAGAGAAAGGGTGGTAGCGGCATTTCCTCCCACTGAGCCAGTAGTGGAACTTGTGGCTGACGTAGTAGAGGCCACGTTGGCCATCGTTGTAGCTTGTCCAGTGGAGGAACTGGCTGCAGCAGCTTTGGTCGTTGGAGTGGTGGGTTTGGTAGTTGGGAATGTGGCGGAGGCGGATGTGGCGAGATTTATCTGAGTGAGGGAGACGACTGGGTAGGGATTGAAGGAATGTTGACTGGTGGCTCCTGAAGCAACAGCAGCAGCGAGTCAAGTTAGGGCCCGTAGTCACCATGGCCGCGACTTCCTAGCTGGAGCGAGGTGTGAGGTCGCGCCATCCAAAAACACATGCACGGCATTGGCCGTTTAGCTGGAGCCACCTCAAACTTCGCTCCAGCAAAGGAGTCGCGACTATGGTGACTACGGCCTCTGATCCCATTACATGCTTCGCACCAGTAAAGTGATACGCAGTTATTGGAGCTGGAGTCCAACGCTTCGTGCAACTGTTGGTACTGTTGCACTGTGGTAGTATATTGTGTGCAATACTGGTGCTTCGCACAATTTAAGAGGGAATTAATTTTAATTTTCATTGCCTCTTTTATAAACTCCCCGGAATGAGAAAAATAGACATTAAAAAATGAAAAACAAGAAAAAATAATAAACTCCTTCTCCCCCTCGCAAAAGATGTTCGAAGAAATTATAAATTGCCTAAACAAAAAGTGAGCTAAAACTAAATCGAAAGATCTCAAACTAAAACTAATTTTTTTTTCCAAAGAAAAAGTCACTGTTCAAACGTTAACTTGCCGTTAACCACCGGTCCGAACGCCAGAAACAGGTAGTAGCTAGCGTTCAGGGCGTAGACCTGAGCGCCGTCAGCAGCGAGGCTGCGAGAGAAGCGACAGCTCAGAGCTCCATTCGCGTACGACGCTGACTTGTTGATCAGCGTCGTTGACTTGGGCGAGTACTGCGGAACATAGAACGTAGGCGTACTTGACCCTGGAGAAAAATGAGCTGGACAGAGAAGAAAAGTAACGAAGAGGTATGCCAGGGGCGGAATCCAGCCTGTAATCCAGGGGGGGTCCAATTTGGCCTAACAATTGTCCTTAAGCTCTGGCGAAAACCATCGTTTTTCCTCTCCGTGCAGGACTCGTGAGCGGGGGGGGGGGGGGGGGGG
>JAQIWG010003619.1:0-17519 GCA_034695025.1 Chamaedrilus cognettii | reverse complement strand
CAACAACAACAACAACAACAACAACAACAACAACAACAACAACAACAACATAACAGGTTCATGATTATGCGAGCGAGTTAGATCTTTGAGCTTGATAGCCTACTAATTTACGTGTACATGTCATATGCAGCCTAGGCAGCCTTAGCCTTCACGGGAGCCTAGCAACAATTGTGGCCGTACGTGTACAGTCGAGAATTCGATTACGATAACGACAGTATTATAGGCCCAGACTGGGCTACAGCTGGCAAGAACTTTAAGCATGGCTGTACCCAACTCGGTAGTTCCAGCACAGCCTGGTTTGCCAACGGACGCACAGTCATCTTGCCACACGAATGTAAGCGCTATACCCTGCGTGTATACCTGGCTATGATACTGTATTTTAGACTTCAAATCGTCGACACGATAGGCAAAGGCAAGGCCTACGCTAAAAGTTTTAGAATTTAGTTAATGAGCTACTTTGTAGATTGCCGTACAGCCCTACATAGTCTACTGTTGCTGTTTACTGTAGTCTACACGTTAATCTTTTTAAACTCAAATTTTGTGATGATGATACCCAAGTAAATAATTTCAAATTATTATCAAATTCCTCGTTCAGATGCGATGCTCATCAAGATTCATTTCTTCCTTGAACCATTTCAGGTTTAAATTTTCTCTCTCACACTTTTGCCCAAAAGTCCTGCTGAAATATTTTATAATTCCATGATAATAAACTAAGGCTAAGCTTTTCCAAACGACTTCTATTGGCACCGCCCATTCAACCCTGCGCTTTAAATATTTTCCATCGCCAGGTGGCGCTGTCGAAGTTCACGTTCCTCTGGACGATCAAAGACTACAGCCAGCACCCTGACGATGCGATGACCGACATCAAGAGTTCCTACTTTCACAACGGGCAGCACGACAAGAACAGATGGTAGGAAAGGGCTAAAGGTACAGTTACGTAACAGATTGCGGGCGGATTCCAGCCATCTTGCGGGAAAGGGGCTGTAATCATGCGTCTTGCTGGAAGACGGCGCTTCCGAGAACATGCGTGCGCTTACACTACATCTTCTCAGTCATTGCCGAAACACTTTCTGGGGAAGATCTTCTGGAATACATCTCGGAGGCAAAGTTTTTATCGGACGCATTGCCTCTTCCAAGCCATGTTCTGGGAGCACGCGTGTTTCCGGAAGGATCTTCCTTGCAGAAATATGCGTGATTCCGGGACAATACACGGAAGATGTTATGTTGCTCTACCTTAACGTCATAATTATAACACACTATGAACTATGTTCTTTAATCCTATCAGGACAACTCCTACAAGCCGGAAACAAAGAATCGGTTTACTGCTCTGAGCTCCCCGGGCGAGTCATAATTAATAGTCCTCTCCCCCTAAAGAAGGGGGCGAGGTTCTATGCGTGGCCTTCAGCACAGAACCCGACAGTAATAGTCTTTGTTACCACACGCGGTTCCTAAACTCTCAAAACCACAACCTCCGCCCCCCCATCTCAACCCCCCCCCCACCCAAAACCATTACCTCCGCATCCCCACACTTACAAATTTCACCATGCCGATGGTTGCGCAGGATGATGCGGTTGTACCCGGGTGGTTTTGACGAGGACAGTGCCAACTTCATGTCGCTCTATCTCTATCTCCAAGTGTGCAAACAGCGCTTTGTGCGGGCAGGATTCACCTTCTCGATCCTCAATAAGGACGGCCTCAAGGTCAAAACCATGGGTATGTGCCAGAGTATATTGTAAGTGTACAGTTGATGACGATTTGTGCATTTGCAAGTCTCAAATTGAACATCGGATATAATATGAGACATTTGTCAGAAAAAGTGTATTTCAAAGAGAAAATTAAATGTGAAATAACCGCTTTCCTTAAAATACACCCTGTGGATATGTACACGGTATAAGCATGTGTGTTGCACTTGTAACGTACGCACCCTCAAATAATTAGTCATGCAAACAGAGATGCAAAAACATATGAATCAGATATGTGGTGGAAGTACAGTGCTATTTTGATACATGAAAGCGGTTGCAAAGAATTGAGTTTTAATCTGGATTAAAGAAAAGGAAACTTAGCCGAACCACGGGTGAGCCAGGTATGTTTGTGTGCGCATTCCATTGAGCTTGCCTTGTCCAATTTCAATGGACAATCTTTGTATGTAATTTCTTTGCTTCTGCTCGCAATTTATAAATTAAGCAGCTTCAGCTTATAGCAGCTAGTTTGTTTGGATATCAACTAGACAAAAATTCCTTTGCATTGAATGGTGGATTCATGTCGCTTTTCAGGGTGTGCAAAGCCGTGTGCATTCACTCAGGGCAAAGACTGGGGCTTCAGAAAGTTTGTCAGCAAGCAGGCACTGAACAGTCCGAAGGGCGACCAGCCAGTATATCTGCTCGACGACGCGCTGACTCTACTTTGTGAGGTCAGCCAGGTGTGATTTGTGAAACGGGGAAACGTGAGACACTCTTTCAAATACACTGATTGTAAAACTGACTGCAAAAACACGCTGTAAACACACACATAGTGATGCAACACATGGAGGGAAAAGTTTCTGTCAGCACCCCCCCTCCACCCTGGTTGCAAGTTCTGCACCGGAAGCAGAAAGTATCGGCTGGTGTGAGTTATCCCCTCTCACCAAAAAAGTCTGGACCCGCCCCTGCCTGCTCTGTTTGGTTTACAGCTCTCTATCTTCGATCGTCTCGAGTGCATCAACTCGCCCAACGCGTCGAGTCGCCTGCAGGCGCGTGCAAACCTTAACGACCAGATGGCGCAGCTCTACAGCTCGCCCGAGACGACCTACAGCGACGTCATCCTCGTTTGCCCCGACGGGCAAGAGTTCGCCGCACACAAGAATATCCTCGCAGGTATTTTTTGCACATGATTATGTATTATTTATCTTTTACACTTTGATTCATAATGCGAATCAAAATAGCGTCCGTGATCATTTTTACGCATAGTAGGCTAATTTTTATTCCTAATTTGTCTCTTACGATAAACCAAGGCTAAATAATAGAGACTGGTACAGATCTCCATTGCAATCGTGATACATACATTCTAAGGCTGCACAATTCTAAACGCACATGCACATTCATAACGGCCACACAAGAGTAAAAGAAAACGTTAATTTCTGTACGTATCAATAACGATTTATATTTTTCTTGCAGCTCGTTCCCCTGTATTACGCGCGATGTTTGAGATCGATATGAAGGAGCTGAATGAGGTCAGCGCCATTTCACATTTCTTTAGGATTTGATTGGCTTGTTGTGTTGGATTGCATGGTCATGCGTTGAGATCAAGATTCAGATTCTGCTATACACTGACCAATCAGCATGCTCAAATCACCATTAGATATTAAAATCGCAATGGTACGTGCTCGCCGATTGGTGGCAGATGATCCTGAATCTTGACGTCAATACATGTTTATGCAATCCACCATTGGTGATACTTAGGCTGTTGAACACTGCAGACACGATTATTTAAATTTCTGGTGGCAGTCAACTTGACCAAGAAGTAGGTTTTCAGAAATAATTCTGCATGTTGTGTTATTGGTGACAGGTCTATGCACTCAAAGGATGACCTACTTTAAAAATGTTTTGATCAAACGTGGGGGAAACCGGCCACGATGCGCAGAGAGATATGTATTTTTTATGTCTTTCATATAATATGACAATTTTCGCTATCTGATTTAGTCCGCTAGTGCTCATGTTTTGATAACATCTTGAAGTAGGTACAATGTATGCCTTTACAAGACACGTAAATACAGAAATAAAATAACCAGCTCCTCCATATAATAGTAGTCGGTCTGTTGTATCTGTGCCAGAGTAAAGTTCACATCTCCGATGATTCCATCGTGATACCTGAACTTCTGCGATTCATCTACACTGGCAAGCTGAACAAGATAAGCCACATATCTGACAAACTGCTCGCGACTGCTGAAAAGGTTTCTAGAGAACTCCAACGCTAGATGTATTTGTAGCGACTAGATTTATTCGATAGACGATTTCATTGCGACTAGCTAATTGGATTCCTTACGGTTTAGCATTCGAACACCAATGCAGCTTTATAGAGTTAAAAGATTTTACAGTTTACAGCATTGTCACATGCAAATAGTTGTTGCTTCTGTTTCTTTTTGCACATCGTTTTATATGACACATTGACTGCAACTGATAGCCGAGTGGACTGGTGGACGCGCCCCCCTCAGCATTTATGCTAAGGGTAGGCGGAGGTATATTCAAGTTTAAAAATAAACAAGTTTCATGATAAGTAGTTGTTAAAATAATTCAAAGAAACCTGTACTCCTCGCTATGAATTGTTTTATGGAACGACTTTTCATTGGCTTAGTGCTTCTGCATCTACCTTTAAGATAAAAAATGAAGAAATTGCTTCTCAATATTTATTTGATTTTTTTTCGTGCACCTTGTCAAATTTATGTTGTGCGTTGGTTTAAATTAAGATAGAAATTAGAAATTAGGATATCCGCCACCGCGTGTGACTGTGTTCCAGTACCAACTCGATCGGCTGCGGTGTCTGTGTGAGGATCAGCTTCAGTACCAGATCAGCATCAAGACTGCCGCCGACATCTTTGCCTTTGCAGATCTACACAACGCTGTGAACCTTCGCAACAACGTCCTTGCTTTCATTGGCAGGTCGACGGCTCCGTAGTTCTGATAGCTTTAGGTTTTAGGTTGCAAAGCTACAAGGTTATCTATATTAATCTCTAGTCGGATATTTTAGTTAAAATGCGCTTTGCTACTTTGTGACTTTGCAACTGTGACTTTGCAACTTTGAAGACTATGACTTTGCGACTTTGCTAGCAAAGCATTCACTCCAGCCTCCTCCTCGACACGCAGCGAGCCTCAACGAGTCTGTCTGGCATGGCGCTATTTTGAAGCCTTTTTCAGCATTTTTCTTCACTGTAATGCAGCAAAACCAATAAGGTATTAAGTAGACGTAGAGGAAAACCGGAAACGGCGTGAAAAAGCTTGACAGAGAAGGATTAAAGGGTTTAAGACATGAGGATGCGATGGATAGGATAAAGTGAAAGGCGGGTGTCCATGGCTGCAAATGGCCTACACCTGAGTAAGCTGAGAATGCGACCACTAAACGCACGCGTGTATGTGCGCATGTGTCTTCTATCAAATTTCCTAGCAAGTCTTGGTCTAGTTTTGCAATTTCTTGAGCTAATTGTTTTTGGTTTTTTTGGTGATACTTGACATCGGCAGCTAAGCCTTGCAATTCCATTTTATTGGCGTTGCAGTCACGCGCCGCTGGTGACCAAGTCGGAAGGCTGGGTGACGCTCAGTCAGACGAACCCAGCGCTGGCCGCTGAGCTCGGCCCAGCCATGGTGACTGCGGCCCAGCAGCGCGTGCGTGGACAGCGCAAACGCAAGAAACAGGCCTAGCGGGCGCATCAGGACGCCGCGTAGTTGCCTGTAGCGTAGTCGCCTGCAGCAGCAGCAGCAGCAGCAGCGGCAGCAGCGGCAGCAGCATCAGCAGCAGCAGCAGTGAGCAAGCACATGGGACACGGGCATGGCATTGGGACATGGATAGTAACTTTTTCATATTGCTGAAGCAACGTGCAATGTACCCCAATCATAACCCTGGGGAACTTTATAATCCTGGGGAACTTTATAATCCTGGGGATACTGATAAACCATCATAGCCCTGGGAAACTTTATAATCCTGGGGAACTATATAATCCTGGGGAACTTTATAATCCTGGGGATACTTTATCAGAATCCTGGGGAAACGTATAATGTAGCCTACGATAACATTTCATATTGCTGGATCAGCGTGTAATGTATGATAAATTGTAAATATTGTTAAAACAACGTATAACGTGTTTATGTAAATGATTTTTTTCAGATTTTAATACGATGGACCGACTTTGTTGCTTTGCTCTGTCAGTTTGATAACTGCCTTTGTTTCGATAGCGATTATTTTGTCATTTTCGTCTATCCTATATTCTTACATCACTGACAGTGAGCAAAGTACTATCATCTACATCGCCATCAAAGCGCTATTGAATTTAACAAAGACAATTTATTAGCTGTTGTGGTTTATTTGTTCGCAGCGAAATTCGATTTGGCATCCGACGATGCTAGCCGCAATCTTTTCTCGTTACCCAGCAGCTTACTACTGCGTTTTTTGGTTTTTATGTGTCGGACTGGTGAAAAACAAATAATTTATCACAGTAGAAGCGTTATTACCGCATTGCGACATAAGTGGTTTGAATCAATAGCTATTAATTATTATTATAGTTTGAACGAAGTCTCCGTATGAAAATTTCACAGTGTGTTAAAGAGTGCCAACAATGACCCGAGTTCTTGAAAATATTTATCAAAATTGATCGCAGTAATACATTTGTATCTCGATATAATAAATAAAGAAAATACAATTGTGAACATCATTTCGGAAGTTGTTTAAATTCTGCGATTGCAAAAACACCGCATGGTTTCAAAGTCCGTGATAAGGGTACAATTTTACTCTAAAATTTCATTCAATTTTGTCTCGTAGTCCATGCAATGTGCAAATTACGAGTCAAATTAAGATATGTATCAATATCAGTATTTAAAAAGAAATATTTGTACAATATTATTGATAGAAGCTGCAGTAGAGGCTGCAGAAACTGAAGCCTCAATTTACTAATAAATACTTTATTTTTAAACACTGATATTGATCCATATCCTGATTTGACTCCTGATGTGCACGTTGCATGGGCTACGAGATAAAACTTTACTGCCACAGGAAACAATAGGCACATACATTTGTTTCTTGGGGGGAGGTGTGCATGTATAGCGAATCTACCAGCAAAGAGTATTCCATTCCGGTTCGGGGCCAAGCAAGGAACCGCTCCCCCTTCTTTAGTCACCTTTTACGAGATGCCCTGCGAAATGGGCTACAAGCCAATTTTTTATTCCCCGATTTGCAGGGTGATGCCTGATGCCTGTAGGCTTATGGGTAAAGCATTACTATTGCACACTGTTAATATTGTTGCGTACAAGTCTAACAATGACACAAACAGTTAACAAACTTAACAAAAGAGTTAACTTACAATAAACGCATATTGTTCATTAGCAACAGAGAGCGCTGTCTTTGTTAAATTACAAATTAAACTTTATCATAAATCCCTATGTTCACATTTGGATTAACATCGTAAGTTGAACCATAAATCTGCATATAATTTGTAAAAAATAAACAAAACCTGGACTGTTTCACGCATTCATTCACAGAACAAAATCAGACATCCCCTACAATTCTCTATTGGTCGATTATAATGATAAGAATTACACATAGCACGGTTGGAGATTGTCCAGTTTACGGTGCTGTTGACAAACAAAACAATTCATCATAGTTACAAGACTTTGTCGTAAACAAACACAAAATGAAATTTGATATGGTGTCACTAATTCTACTATTCTACACAGTATTGTATTCTACACAGTATTGTATTCTACACAGTATTGTATTCTACACAGGCTTCATTACTTTACTTTACACAGGCTATTTATAAAGCAAGCAGATTTACAGCCTTAGCCTTATGGCGCATAACCAACATAGACAATAACGGAATAATGTCAGAATTGATTTAGCCAGCGATTAATATAGTTGTTATTACGTTAACGATTCAACACATTCTACGTTAAAGACACATTTCAACATTGGAACAGTGTTAACATGGATTTCAACGTAATTCAAGTTTACAATGATATATCTAATTTTATAAACATAACAAAATATAGTTAAACAATTCAAAGATAGCGTTAGCGTGATAATCTTACATTTTTTATAAAGACACTAGCATTGCTATCTCAAATAAATCACAATCTAAATAAAATATTCAACAGAAACATTGAAACATCGGCTAGAAAAGCATTACCAGATTAGTTGCGCGCATTAGTTCAATTTATTTTAGCTCATTAGCTAATTTATTTTAGTTTATTAGCTCCATTTTGTATAACCTATTGTAGAGCGATATGATTGGATTTCCACTATTAAATTAACCATTCCTTGAATTCAATCATCCGTTAATCATCACACTGGCTGGCATACATTGTATGCTTTCATGTACCAGCTAGCACACTCTGTAGCATACACGCGATTAACTGCGCCTGAACATGGCCAAGGCCCTTTGAGCGCAGATTTACATACGAGCTCGAACTTCCGGTGAACTCCTCATCGTTGACGGATAGACTTTTTGGGAGGATATGTGAACGTAGATAAAGAAATTTTTGCTAACTTCTATCCCCCCAATTGTTACAATGCAATGCATTCCTAATAGCTATTACCACCCCCAGTTTTTATTTCCGAAGCAACCTACCCTTAACCGCAACCTCTCCGCTTGGCATATCATTGTAATAGTCACCTTGTCTCAACTTATTGTTATTCCGCTGAACGCTTGGCGGCGGCAACGTAGCCTTTGTCCTGTTTCCATGGTTACTCGGCGGCTGCTGGATGTTTATTGGATGGCTGCCAAGAAGGTTGGCGCCCTCCGGAAAGTCGTCAAAGTATTCGGGGTTTTCGAAGGCGTCGATATCCGGAGATGTGGCGGGGCCTTCGGAGCGATGTGGGGGTCGACGATCTAGGAAACGGACAGAAGATAAACATTATGAAAGTAACATCAACAACGATACGCTCTCTTCTATGAATTCAGTATTACAGATTCAAGATAGCAGACTTGATAATTTGATAGATATTTTAAAACTACTTCAAATCCTTCACAATCAAAACCTACAGATTCGCAAACCACAAACTAGCTTAGAGGCTCATTAATAAACTTAAGAAAAGAAAATGAAAAAAAAAAAGTAATATCGTTAAAAAAAATTAATTCAATATTTTAAAATCATACGCCACTACAGGCTCTGAAAAATTCAAGATTTCACATCACAGACTCAGCATTACAAACGCCACGCTGCAAATTTCTTTTCACGTACCGAGACTGCCGACGACCTGGAGGTAAGAACTCGGAGCGATGTTCCCATTCAGCGGCTCCAGATATCCTTCCTCCTCTTCCGCACTCCGGCGATCATTCATCCGCCGCTCCACCACATCCATTCCATTTGCGCATCCATCCACGTCATCCGACCCCTCAACTGTTCGAACCTCATCCCGTGACGGATGTCCGTCCCGGCGGGAAGCTTCCGGATGCCTTCCGGATCTTTCCGCGTGAGAAGATCCGGTGGATCCAAGAGAACCGATGTCGGATGATGGTTGCCGCTCGAATGAGTTCTTGCATGGATCCGACGTATAACGAAAACTTTTGTGTTTTCCGCCGAGCGGAGGCGGTTCAATCGGAACATCAGGAATGCCCGGTGAGCCCGGATTTCCCCGCGACGAGCCCGGATTTTCCCGCCGTGGGTTTTCCCTTCTTTCGACAGGCCGTCGCGGTTGCGCCGTGGCCGACTGAGAATTCAATGGATTATTGGCGCGCGTGTGGCCTGCGGGGTTTGTTCGTGAGCTGGTGGAAGCTCTGGTCCGTCGGTCGGAGGATGCGCCGCGCTGGGCCTCCCACACTGACAATTTGTCGCTCGATGAGCCACTGTTTCCGCTGTTCTCTAGACGCGGCTGAAAATACACGCCATATCGCCAAAGTTATTTTTCTTGAAAATTATGCTAATTGAAAATGAATAGAAAATCAAACAAATTGACTACAATCCAGATGACACCACAGAATGAAATCTGCACTGCAAGGCAGTGTTCAGATCAAGCCCACAATCGCATGCACAATTCTCTATGATTGGGTTGCATGTGTCATCATGACCACTGCGAATACCATAAACATTTAATCCCGTAATGCAAATTTTAATGTATGTAATTTGAAACAAGCAAGTTCATTTATCATGTGCACTAATTCATTTCACAACTGTAATACGTATCAATCAAAAGCAATGGAAAGCAACGATATCAAACAAAAGATGATGACGCCTCCGAAAAAACTCAGGCAACCAACAAGGAACAATTTTGCTCAACGAAGCCCCTCAATATCGCTCACCGCACGGTTCCAGGGGCTCTCGGGGCTGTCGAGGGCCGTCTCGGCCTCCAGCCCCTCCTCTCCCCGCTCGTCAGGGGGCGCCAGCTGCGCGCTGAAGCTGCGCGGCTGCAGATAGTCGTCCGCGCTGACGATCGGCTCGTCTGCGTCGTTGACGGGGACGCTGAGGGAGCGCAGCAGCAGCGCGGAGTCGTCGCGGTGACTCGGCAGCCGCATCAGCGCGTCACCCTACTCATAATAATTATTGTGTTTTATACTAGTAGTCGTTTAGTGGACCGTGTGTCTACTGCATACACCCATATGTACAAAATACAGTTAATACACCGATGTACAAAGTACCCCTATAACTGTACAAGAGAGCCCGCACAGAACCGCTCCCCCTTCTTTAGTTGCCTGGTATGACCCGCCCGGGATGCTCTGGGCTGCAAGTCAATTATTTGTTCCCAAGCCTGCAGGGGGTTAATAATAATGGTAACATTTCTTTCAAACGACAGACAATATAAATGCAAGCAAACACAGACAGAATTACTTGTTTGGTCTGACCCCACGAAGGGCAAAGAAGACAGCGTGAGGGGCCTTTAGGCTCCGGGAGAAAATATTTGAGCCGACAATTAATCTAATGAAGGAGAATTTGACATCGATCCAGAGTGCCCTTCTTTTAAGGTTTTTGCTGAAATATAACAATCAACAATTAACGAAGCATAAAGTACAATAACTTTCCCACACTCACGGGAATGACGAGGTAGCGGCCCGGATCACTCGCCATCTTCTTTAGCTCGCTGGAGAGCTTGTGAAAGGATGGCCGGGTCTCAGGGTTGGGCCACCAGCCTAGCGGGCGGACACAGCAGCCGACGTTACTTCATTCTTATTTTTATTTCAACGGTGCAATTGATGAAGTGTGTGAGGTGCATGTTTTTCTTCATTTAATTCAAGAAGTGCCACTGGAAGCTGGATCCACCAATAAATTGTTGCTAGCACTCCCACAAGTTAACATGGTCAGCGTGCTGGAGCACTGATTCAGCAGTCCGGGATTCAAGCACTGATTCAGCAGTCCGGATTCAAGCATTGATTCAGCAGTCCGGGATTCATAATGATTAGCATTTTCTCACACTGACATGGTTAGCATGCTGAGCTACTGATCCGGAGTTCTGGGGTTCGAATATTCAGATCAAATCTTGCAAATTAAATCTAACAAATCAGATTCTTCAATGTAGAGAAAGTTTAGGTGGCAAGGAGAAGAATTGACCCCCAATATAACGGCAACTACGAGACTGCCTATAACCGAAATTGTGCAGTTAAAGAAAGGCATTTGCCTCTTAAATATAAAATAATAATATATTCTCAGAACATGAATAAATTATTGCCTTGCATCTAGAAAAAAATTGATGAAAAAGATAAATAGCTGTGTTTCAAAATAACAGTTTCAATTTTTTGAACTTGAAATAATGAAGCAAGTAAGTGGTAACATACATTGCACCATCAGCATAAAAACATCGATGGTGCAGATGTCTGGCTGCTTGAGTCGTCCGCCCTTCTGCAGGAGTTCAAGCATGTCGTGAGGGTGCACATCCTTGTGTGGCTGGTTCCCATACGTGAACATCTCCCACAGGGTCACGCCTGCCGCAATAAATAAAGGTTATTTATTATTCCTATGGGCAACAGGAAGGGCATCCAGACAAAAAAACCCAGATTCGATATAGACGTCTAAACTGTGTTAAAATAGACATGGCGTTTCAGGCCTGTCTATATCTGTCTCTGTTAACACTTAGGCCAGGTTTTTCTATCTAGTGTTAAAATTTTAATCCGAGATTTATTCTGCCAAAAACCAATCATATGGCGCTAAATTAACCATAGATCAAGCGTTCAGCGCGCTCATTGGGTGTGGTGACGTCATGACCTCAAATTTAATTTGAACACTTGATGGAAAAACTCAGCCTAAGGGCTGGTTTCTCCAACACAGATTTAATAGTAGTTCAGGATTTAACCCACCTTTTTGCATAGGCTAAATCCTGAACCATCATTTAATCCGTGTTGGAAAAACCAGCCCATAGTCTCACTATGCATTGCAATGGATGCCCAAAAGGATGATTAATATTTTGATTATAACAGCCAGTAGTGTAGCGTACCGTAGCTCCAAACGTCACTCTTGTGAGTGTAAGTCTGATCTTGTATCGACTCCAATGCCAACCACCGGATTGGCACCTAAAACAAAAGCAAATCCAGAACTAGAGAGGCAGATTGGGATAAATTTAAATTTACTAACACAAATTCATGCTTCGAATGAATTGACAAAATGCTAAAAAACACTAGTCTCTGTTTTTGATGATGACGAAAACATGGAATATCGCCAATTCATACTTATTCATCAAAATCATTCCCAGACTTAAATAAACAATATTCTTTAATTTCAGATCAATTTTGTGTTCAGTCTAATTTCTTCAAGCGTTTTTTTCAAAGCACATTTTAGCGTTATAAGCCGTAATAGGTCAATTTATATACAACCTTTTGCAATATTAACATTCTATAAAACATGACGTAGGTTTTCGTTACATTTGTAAATCAACAAACAGTGCAACACAAAATGTTTCGTATTTCTGAGATGTAAAAATGCAGCAGTACTTTTCCGCTGGTGATGCGCACAGAATCCTCATCGTGATCGAGAAGTTTTGAGAGTCCAAAGTCCGTGATCTTCACGTGGTCCGAACTGTGAACTAGAACGAAATATATCATTATTATCAGGCATGGACATAACTCGATGGTCCATTTAATACCTCATTGGTTTTTCTGCATTATAGTGAAGAAAAATGATGAAAAAGGCTTTAAAATAGCATCATCCTGCTAATGCAAAGTCTCAAAGTCTCAAAGTCGCAAAATTCATTTTGACTCAAATATCCGACTAGGTTTAAGAAAAGCCAATATGAATGGATTGCTTTTAACGCATTCATAATTAGATAAAGATTTACAAAGTTGAATTGTAGCCTTTAGGGCCGGTTTTTCCAACACGGACTAAATGGTGGTTCAGGATTTAGCCTATGCAAAATGGTGCGCCTAAACCAGAACCACCATTAAATCCGTGTTGGAAAAACCGGCCCTAAATGATTGCCCAACTCAATCCGTGTTATCAGATATTGGTCAAAAATTATCGTGCTCCGCGTTCAATTTTTTCGCATAGGCCCTGCTAGTGCTGGAACTAAACAAATTGAGCTAGATGCATCTGATTAGATTAACTGAAGTGAAATATAACCGCAGCGGTTACCGAGAACGTTCCTGGCTGCCAAATCTCTGTGAACAATTCGCTTCTCTTCGAGATACTTCATACCCTGCGACACACAGAAAAATAAATGAATTTGTACGTACAGTAACTCAATAAACTAATCGTAACAAATGCCTAGTAAAAAATACACCTTACATTGTAAACCTACCAGCATACATCATTATAGGAGTTGGGGAGTATTTGGAGATTTTTGAGAGGGTTTGAAGGTATTAAAGGTTTTTTAGGACTTCTATAAAGTGCATGCAAATTTTTTTATTGCCATTCGCCAGTTTGAAGTAAGCCTAACTTTTTATTTTTAAAGAAGCTTTTATACAACACCAATATTGACGATGTATAAGGAAAATATCTAAAACACATGATCAAAAAACACACAAATCAATTTTATGGCAAAGTAGCAGATCTAAAGCACCAAATATCAATTTTCAAAATAACTAACATCAAGAAAATAAAAATAAAATCAATGCGACAAAAGTATACGTGCACAACTGCACGTCACAAATCATTGAGAAATTTCTCAGTAGAAAGTGCGTCATATGGAAAATTTTGCTTCTCTTTTGTTTTACATGATTTCTACGACTACCACTACTACTACTAATAATAATAATAATAATGGGTTTATATATGGGTTTATAAATGGGTTTATATATGGGTTTATATATGGGTTTATATATGGGTTTATATATGGGTCTCAGCGTCTAATGACGTTATCAGGACCTCACTATAATAAGCTATACTGTAGTTGCTGAACACTGTTGCATGAAAAATGGGAGACAAATTGAAAAAATAATCATTGTTAATTCCAAACCTCTGCAATCTGGACGCACCAGTTGAGCAGCGTCTTGGACCCAATCGCGCTCTTGTTGGTCCTTATGTAATCCAACATCGATCCCCTCACCATCATCGGTGTAACGATACACATCTCTTGACCCATGCAGAACGCAAGGATGGGAAGACAGTACTCGTGACGGACGGACGCCATGATGCGTACTTCTGCGCGTAATTCCTCGTCCTGATGGAGATTTGATCCCCCACCACCGCCGCTCCCCCCCTTCAAATGCTTGATCGCCACCGGGATCTTGATCTTTTCGTTCTCCGGGTACCAGAAGCCCTGGAGAAAAAAAGAGGCAGTTTCAATACTGAGATTTGAATAATCTAATTTTAGTTCAATTTAAATAATATGACGGCGCTAGAACTCTAATTTGATACATATGCCTACAAAGGCGTGTGTCAGTTTACTGCAGCCATCTCTGACATGCAGTAGAAAGCTATCAATCACAGATCGAAGTGCTATAGATTTCTTGTATTTTATGGACCACTGAATATGAAGCAGTTTGAACAGATTTTAGGCATAAACCATATTACTCGACTTGTATGTCACATGCACCACGCCCTTCAAGTTCTTTCATCAAAAAACTGCCCTCTGCTTGTAGTCAGCTGCACTTCTCCCACACCTACGACTCAAGCAAATGATATCTTTCTATTTCCATTTGCATGACATAATTTTAGCGCGTTACAAGTGCAGTATTCATACAGCATACTTAGTTAAAAGCAAAAAACTCTCCATTGAGCAACTGGCCGTGAATGCTAGAAGGCAACAATGAACGACCCTGACCTTGTGAACGGTACCGAAGGCCCCCTCGCCGATAAGCTGAGTGCTCTTCAACTCCTTCTCGTTGATTAGTCGCAGCTCCGCCAGGTCTGGATTGGCGTTAGAGGCGTTCAGAGGCTGATGCAGCTAGAGGAACACAGCACAGAAAAACAGTTGACTAAAAGCGCATAGCACAACTGAGGAATTAGCAGAACACAAAACATTTGAATGGAACTGCATAGCACAATGTGGGCAATGGCAGCAGCACGGCACAGCTCACATACATATAAGACAGTCAGCAAGTGTAACAGCAGCACAACGCAGAAACAGTTAATTAGAACAGCACAGCGCAAAAAAATCAAATTTTGATGAGTGGAATCAACTACCACTGCAGCCCAAAAGGACTATAAGCCCAATATTCTTAGTATTATTTACTGTTTTTAATTCTGCAAGCGAAACGCGCTATACGTCATAGTATTTTATCAAAAATGATCATTTTGGAACACGTTTCCGAGAAAGGTTCCTTCATTTTTCTCCTTCTTATTTCATTTCATATTTCTTTCATTATTTTTTTTCTGGCGAAGCTAACAAAGGTATTTGAAATTCTATTTTCCGCACCACTTAAATGGCGCAAAGCTTTGTAACGGCGCGACGCGTGAAACGGGTTAAGCTTACATCAGTCAGCGCCATGCCGTTGCTGACACAGTCGACGTACTTCTTATCCGCCTGAGCCTTGGCGCGCCGCGACAAATAGACGACGATGCCGAGAATGATGACCCCGATGCAGATCATGCCTCCGATCACACTGCCCACTATGATGAGCACCTTGTTTCTGCAAAAAGCGCAACACCCGGGGTTCTCAAAGCGCTGCCCGCTGGCCAAAAGTGGCCCTCAAAGACTTTTTATTTGACCCGCAGGAGCGTTGCTAAAAGGGCTACTTTCACCCAAAGAATTACCCCTGATGAAGGAGTCACTGTGGCCCGCGGTGATGTTCGTACGCGTGGTATTGTGTTTCGCGAATAGGTTATTGCAGCATAAGGAGGGTTAATTTTAGCAAGCGTAGCACAAACTAGCAAAAAATGAACTATGACTGTTAAGAAAGGCTTCTAAAATTTCTGTCAGCATCCATATGACTTGCCTTTTGCATCACAGAATTCGCAGCAAGAGTCTTCTGAGCATTGAGACTGCTATGTAACGCCCTGATAACTTGCAGTCAATAACAGTTATTATACACAGGATGGGATACGGGATGGGAATAGAGGAAAGAAGATACGCTACCTTGTTTATCTGGTCCTTGCAGAATGCGTGTACTAAATTTACTAGCCGGTCCTCATAATTATCATACACAGAAAATATAACAATTCATACTAGAACTGAAACAAATTCAACCGTTTCTATGCACACAATAACAGGCTTGGTAAATGTGTCTTGAAATAGGAATCAACTCGCTTGAAGCCTTCTAACAGAGAACTGCGGTGCCATAGGTGCCATCGGTGCCATAGGTGTCATAGGATACAAATACATTTTGACAAATGACTATTTTTTTGCCAAGATTCGACCTCACCTCAAGTTTGGGTCTGTAGTGACGCAGGCCGTGAGGCTCTCATCATCTTCCGTTTTGAGTGGAAGAATATAAGAAGCCCAATCTGGGCACTTCTCCGTGCAGTTGAACTGGAAGCGCAATTTCAAAATAATTTTAGAATGGTTTAAAGTCCGTTTTGGCGTCACCAGAGAAAGTGCATAAAGCAGAAAAGCTGTTGCATAGAACTTTTTGTTGCCCTTTGACACTTTCAGACTCACAATTGACGTCAAAGATTCGTACGAGCGAATTAATTTAATTCAAAACATGCCTTTTTCTTCATGTTGTTTTAAACCATGACAAAAGCCATAACAAGTCGAGGACAATTCTAGGCCACTTGACACTCCAAATAATATCCGACAAACAATAATCGAATGAAGTGAGCAATGCAGCCAAATAAAGAGAATCACCTTTCAAACAATTCCGTCTTATTATTATTCGCCTTAAATGCTTCGAGCTATAATTATTCATTATTATTTGAACGACTACTGTTCATGTAATTAACGATCATTGATAACAGCGCCAGAAAAGAAGAAATAATCATTCGCACCCTTCCGTCGACTTCGCGTTTATCAAAATCCGCGTACAGCGTGTACTGATGACATCGAACGCAGTCCGTCGGCGCCGGGCCCCTGCATCCCCCCCGACAGTGTCTGTCGCACGGAATACAGAGCCCCGTCTCATTGCCTGTCCCCTCCAGGAGGTAGCGCCCGGGGGAGCAGGTCCCCACGCAGCGGAAGGAGGGGACGCAGCCGGGGGGGGCCCCGGGGTCGCAGGCGTCGATTTCCTTGTAGTGGAGGCAGGTTGTGCAGTAGGAGGGTCCTAGCTGGTCGCAGGTGGCACACTCGGCGTAGCAGCGGCTGCAGCTCTGAATGCAGAGAATCAACGCGATCATATATAAAACTTTATTTCATCTCACGGCAGACAGACGAAGCAAAAAATGATGATAAAGGACAAAATATTTTTGGCGTGTAGAACCATCTACCGGAGGACATCAGATCGGCTAAGTCCCTTTTCTCCTTTACATCCAGGCTTAAAACTCATTTTTTCAAATCCGCTTTCTGTATGTAGTCTGTTGCACCTCTCCCGCACCTACGATTCA